>JABMCL010001612.1:785000-847500 GCA_018857735.1 Alviniconcha marisindica | reverse complement strand
AACATGTTCTGCGGTTTGTGTGTTTCTGTCCATCATTCTACCTCTGTCAGTTCTTTCAAATTTTCCTTGAAAACCTTTTTCTTCTTTAAAGCCTTTTCTTCTGTCCCATTGCCCTGATATACAACTCTGTGTGTGTGTGTGTGTGTGTGTGTGTGTGTGTGTATGTGTGCACGCGCACCTGTGTAGCATTCGTGTTTTATGCATTGCATTTTGAAAATATGTGCATTTAAAGAACGTGTAAGCGCTTAGGGCCTGTGCAGGTTAGGTGCTCTAAGTATCCATTATTATTATTGTGGGCCTGCCTCACATGGGCAGTGGACTGTGTATGACAGGCCATGGTGATACAGGTGGACACACATACACCAAAAGCAGAGTGGTAGCCAGAGAGCAGTTTTAACACGTCAGAAACAAGATGCTGGCAATTATTGAAGCACAATATGTTTATTTGCCACAAAGTATCCACAGTTGGTGTACTGACTAAAGAAATACATAATCTTACTCATAAGCGTCAAAACTGTCAAGACACACATGTTGGCAAAACTGCACCAACGCAGCATGCATATATATATCCCCAAACACGCACACATGCATACACACACACACACACACACACACACAGCCGCACGCATGCACACACACACACACACGTACCCAAATATGCACACATGCACGCACGCATGCACACACACACACACGTACCCAAATATGCACACATGCATAAATACATTCACACACACACACACACACACATGCACGCACGCACACACACACACACACACACTCAAAATCCAAATCAGGGAAAGTTTTGACATTCTGCCCACTCGGTTGCCAACAGTTTGGTGTCACACGATACATCAACAATAAAAATACTCAATGGAACCTACTGAAAGAATACAATCTAGCTTAAACAACAGAATAAACTGTGGTAGTATTCATTTGACTAAGACCAGAAGTTTTCACTTTGCAAACTCCTTTTGTGGGTGGTGGGTGCATGACTGCTGCGCTAACGCAAATCACTGTTATTATCACAAAATCACCAACAGGAACAGCAGAAAGTTAATGTCTGCCACTCCTAACACGAAACTGGCAGTAAGTAATGAAACAGCAAGGCAGTGTCATAAAAATGACTAGTGAATACATGAGAACACACACACACACACACACACACACACACACACACACACACACACACACACACACACACACACACACACACACACACTCACACTCACTCACACGCATGCACATGCACGCACATATTCACAGCAAAAACACATTTTGAGAAGATGGTCACTACAATGAAAGCACAAGTTCCTAAACTGCACACTTGAGCAACAGTGGTCATAGGTGGTATTTTTTTTTGGCAGTGGTGCCAAGTGAACAAGAACAACAGTCAACAGCCCAGCAACTCACCAGAATTATATCTGGCCAATGCAACATATCCCGACCAAATCCACTCCACACCATGAAAAAGACCCCCCCCTCAAAAGACCAAAAAAAAGACTGCACAATCATTGGAGCTAAGGTTTACATTTTTCACCCACTGGGTTTCAGTTTGGTGATAAATGGTGCCACAGCTATTCAGCTCGTAACTGGGTTTTAACGTCCTGTCAACCACACAGGGTCACCTCAGGACAATCAAACTCTGTCAAAAGCAAATGCACATTTCAAAACTCCTCATGCATAAATCCTTTCTCAAGTCAAATCTACGAAAACAAACCAGACACAAAACTATGAAACGATTACCAAACATAAACATCAAACACATAATTATTTTCAAAAAGAAAAAGAAAAAAGAGTTAGCCCCTTCCTTGTTAAAACAGCAAATGCTAGGACATGCTGGTATCATCAGCCATTGCATCTGATTTATTGCCAGAGAAAGTATAAGCAAGTTTCACAGACTAGAGAAGAAAGAGGCTGAGAATTTGTTTCAGGCCTGCACTTTTCAAGAAGTTCAATATGTAAAAACAGACAGACAGGCTATCACCAACATGCACTGTGACTTCGTAAGTCTTTGAGTAACACAACAAGACAAGGGATCAATAATTGGGCTTTGGTGTACCCATGAAGCATAAAGCAAAACAAAATTTAGCGCACACATAAAAAAATAAAAGACTGCAAATACTCCATTGACTCACTGAAAGCAGGAAAACAAAACTTTCAACAATTAAAAACAACAAACTCATTTAACTTTCAAAATGGCACAAGAAAATTGAAAACCAGTATAAATGCATCCAGCTAAACAGAGGTCATAGCACTGAACTTACCTAAACAGCATCTGACAAAACACTGATGGCAAACAGCTTTCCATACAAGAGATTATTTAAGGACATAAAACAGCATTCAATTGATCCTTTACCAAAAACCCAAACAAAAAAACCAAATACAGTTTGCAGTTTTACTTTTACAAAGCATCTTTGATCTTGAAATTAGGCCAAAGTCACCAAAACAGTTATGAAGCATAAAAGTCAATGCAAGGTATTGTCACCACAGAAAGTCTGAAAGAGCTAGTCTACACGATCTCCAAGCCTCCCCCCCCCCCCCCCCCCCCAAGTCAATTAATTTTTATCACTATTTTTTCAGATAGTCATCTCCCCTTGCACAAAACAGTCCATCCTCTTCTTCACTTCTTTTGTTATCTCTTTTTTTTTCCTTCTCTCTCTCTCTCTTTTTTTCTTTTTTTTCTCTCCACATGTGTCCTCCAAAGTTACTTCTGCACCTGAAGAAGGCATGGACCATTCTTAAGAATATTCATGAGGGAGGTCCAGTCAGGTCACAGAACTGAATGTGAGACTGGGCATAGTGCTGACCTGGGGTCATATATATTCAGTGAGCTAGGTCATGGTGGGTCGTGAGACTGACTGCATGTCATACTCATTTTGAACTGTACGTGGTCCTTCGTCTCACCAAACCTTGAATAACCACTCCCTTTTCCTCTCACCTGGCAAAGGAGATCTGTGAAAGGGTATTTTGTCATTATGCTTGGAAACTGAAAAAGGAAGCGGCGCCCAGCACTACTGGTAAGCATGTCATTTACGGGTTTTGATAAGCCCTCATCATTGCTCAGCCATTCTGTCAGCTGCGACAGTCGTTAAGAATGACTCCGGGTCAATACTGTGCCCAAGCTCACCTTCAGTTTTATAACCTGTCCATGCCCTATCTGATTAAGAATGGTCCTTTGCTGAAACATGTGTACATACTGTTCCCAGTTTTTGATGAGTACATCATTCTTCAAGCTCTTTTCCATCAGCAAATTATGCAAAGTTGACACCCCCCCCCCTCCCCCACACCCTTCTTCTTTAGCCTCTCCCTCTTGACCAAAACATGGGGGAGGGATGTTAGGTGAGAGACAGAAAAAAAGGAGAGAAAATTATTGCACTCACATTACCCTTGCCCGGTGGAACTGCGTTATGGCTTCTTGAGTTAATAAAGCAGCTATTAAAACTAAAGCCGAAAAAGAGAAGAAGAAAAAAAAAGTTAAAAAAAAAAGCCCCCCAAGATACCATAAATATTTTGCAAATGACTAATTCTCCAGTAAAGACTGATGTACTTACAAAGAAAGAACAAAAACTGAAGACACCTATGAGCAAACTGCCAGCTTATCTTTCTCCAGTGAGACTTAGGGACTTAAAAAAACAAAAGAAAACTGGGCAAGGCACCCATATATACATGCACCCAAGTATTCTTTGTGTGCGTAGTTAGGTTGCTGAATATCACCTTCATTGCATGCTGCATTGTCATCAGTTTGGTCCTTCTTCCCCATAGTGTCAAACTTCAACACTTAAAAGACTCTGACACTCAGTGGGCTGAATAAATATAGTATGTACATTTTATGGTGTAGATGGATGTTTGTAAAAAGTGTGTCAAGCCCAGTAATGGTAGAGTATCATGCTTTACACACACACACAAATCTGAAACAAGAATGAATGCTAGCATTCTGAAACAAGATCCAAACTGGACACAAAAATATCATAGCTCAACCAAAAACAGATAAGTGGCTTAGCTCTCCATCTCATTTTTTTCCTTTTTTAAAATTTATTTTTAACCGTTTAACTGTTAAGCATCATTTTGTAGCTTGATAAAGTAAAGGGGATTTCCCTGGAAATTTGCATGTTGTATTTTGTCCAAATAAATAGCATTCTTTTGAACTTTTCATGTGTTTGGACCTCTCTCTCTCTCTCTCTCTCTCACACACACACACACACATACACACATATGCACATTGCTAATCTGCTGACTAGTTCTCTGAAGCACTTTGAGACTTCAGAACAAGTCAGCTTTTGGATTTTGATGTCCTGTCAGCCACACAGGGTCACCTCAGGATGATGGGAGAGAGGAAAAGGGAATCAAATGACAGCCCTGATGCTCCAGCCAGGGAGGGGGACATCAGACATCCCCGGCCTCCCTCCAGGAGTTTGAGAACAACAACAACAACAACAACAAAAACAAGGAACAACAAACAAAAAAAGCAAGGAACACAAACCAAATCAGGAAAGGCACCCATTAGCGATTTGCTGGTGACTAGCATCTCCCCAGCACTTAGGGACTGAGTAAAAGAGTACAAACAAGAACCAAAATCCGGAAAGGCAGCCATTAAATCTTTGCCAGTGACTAGTTGTCCAGCCAGAGTGAGCGACTCGGTGGTACACAAATGACACACCACTGTACATGATCCAAAATTAGTGCAGATTAACCCTTATGCATGAGGATGGTGCAGCTTATATCATCATATCCAACTGCTGAGCTCCTTTCAGTAAATTTGGGGGGGACCCTGCCCCCCCCTGAGCTCCTTTCAGCTTCCATCAACCCATCCACATTCAATAAATCAACAACACAATAATCTTTGTAATAATGATAACACAATGGGTTTAAGCTGCTGCACCTCAAGCATCTATTTAAATACCTCTGGTTCCGATGGCTGGATAACGACTATACAAATAAAACATGCAACAGAAGTGATTTTCACTTACTGACGGTGAAAAAAACTTAAAATGCTAGGACAACCACACAAAAAAGTGAAGTGAATATTAAAAAAATGACTATAAATAACATTTTGATTCAGGCCAAATTATTGTCTATAAATAACCTTTTGATTTAGGTCAAATTATTGACTATAAAAAACACTTTTGATTTAGTTCAAATTTGTGATTAAACATTTAAAGCAGTTGCAACTTCCTATGGAGTTACAAATATGACAGATACGTAACAAATACACTCACATAAACCAACAAGAAAGCAAACTATTGCAGACCAGTGCCAAAGGAGTTGTTATTTTTTGTTGAGTTACAAATATGTATGTTGAATGTATATATATAACAAAATACAAATGCAAACAGCAACAAAGATGAGTTCTACCCCATCAGTGTGGCTGAAACAGAATTGCAAGAGTCTGTCATGCTACAAACATGATGGAGAGAGGGATAACATGACCACACTTGCAAAACGGCAACACCGCTGAATGTTACCTGCACACAGGATCAAAGCAGCTGCACCTTTCTGTTGCCTTAAATTAAAAGTAATCAGGAGATAAAAAAGAACAATAATCATGCACACAAATACAACCACCAACAAGCCAAATTTTGCATGAAGCACATGCAACTGGTTGTTTCATTTACAAGGTTTACTGGATTGGGTACCAAGCATGCTTACAAAAAACAATGTAATGAACACTCTTCAGGAGTGAAGAGGCTAACTGAAGCTTAATGAATGCACAAGTCTGTGTGGCTGAAAGATAGGAAAGTAATATATAAATTTATACCATAAGACAAACCAGCAAAGTCAATAAACTGGTGGTAAACCGGAGGGTCAGAGTGGTCAAAGAATAATTTTTCAGTGAAGCAAGACCACGGAAACTTCACTTTGCATGCTGATTTCTAGCCTTAATTCGCACGTCACTGCAGACAACCAAGTCAGCAAAGACAGGAAACTTACCAAGAACCAACACCAACAACAAAATCTCCAAACACCAATAAGGTGTGGCTTCAGTGATCTTGTTGTTTGAGTAACGAGTCACCTTTTTTTCCTGCTTCTTCTCTTTGACAGTCTTAACACAAAGCAATAAATTGCAATTTTCTTGAAAATGGCCATGCACACACTGCCTTTGAGACATCAGCCCAACCGTTTCAGGAATTCTACGTTTTACTAAAACATGTGTTGATCTGATATTCACAGTTTTCTCGGGGATGCTGTTGAATATTATTGCACATGGATATGTAGTAAAATTGACATGACAATGGCACACAGTTGCTTGGGAAAGCATGGACTTGCACACTCCTTCCTGTCTCAGGCAAGTTTGTAGCTGTGGATTTTCAACGTGGAAACTGAATATGACTAACACTCAGGTCAGCTGAGTTCTAAGAGAACTAAAAAGCCTGACACACTGGCATTCAAACCAAAAATAAAATTCATAAAAATCCTGCTTTTTAAATAAATGCCCCATGAATGCTTTTACAGGCTGAAAGTTTCAGTTACGGTACGCAGGCTGATCCATGTTCAAAGGGAAGTCTTGAACAAGAGGCAGGAACCACTCTGTGTTGTGAAGGAGAAAACACACCCAGGGGACACTGCGTTCGCAGCGCACACAGTTAACACACCTCTTATGCACCACTGTTGGTCTGGGCACAGTATGCGTCCAAGGATCTCAAGAAAATTTGACCGTAAGGCCTGAAATTTACCAACCACTTCCAACAAACACATGCACACACACACATACACACATGCACGCACACACACACACACACACACACACACACACCACACACACACACACACACACACGCACTGCACACACATGCACAAACACACACACACGTGCATGCGCATCCACACACACAAACTGTGGTGAGACTACTCATCACATTCACAGCTCACACAGGATGAGACCACCTCTCACAGAGAGAGGATCACCTCTTGCACCTCTCACATGCAAGCATCTCTTGCAAACAAAAAACAGGTGTGGTCATCTTTCACAGCTTCACAGGCAGGATCATCCCTCACAGCTGTCAAACAGGCAATATTGCTACTTGCAAATTCACAGGGAGTTTCATCTCCAGCAGCTTTCACACAGGGAAAGTCATCTCTAGCAGCTTTCACACAGGGAGGATCAACTCTAGCAGATTTCTCACACAGGAAGGATCATCTCTAGCAGCTTTCACACAGGGAGAATCATCTCTAGCAGCTTTTACACAGGGAGGATCGTCTCTAGCAGCTTTCACACAGGAAGGATTATCTCTAGCAGCTTTTACACAGGGAGAATCATCTCTAGCAGCTTTCACACAGGGAGAATCATCTCTAGCAGCTTTCACACTGGGAGAATCATCTCTAGCAGATTTCACACAGGGAGAATCATCTCTAGCAGCTTTCACACAGGGAGGATCATCTCTAGCAGCTTTCTAGCAGCTTTCACACGGGGAGGATCATCTCTAGCAGCTTTCACACGGGGAGGATCATCTCTAGCAGCTTTCACACGGGGAGGATCATCTCTAGCAGCTTTCACACGGGGAGGATCATCTCTAGCAGATTTTGTACAGGGAGGATCATCTCTAGCAGCCTTCACACAGGGAGGATCATCTCTAGTAGCTTTCGCACAGACCAGAACATGTCCACCAGCTTCACGAAGTTCAGATCAACCCTACTAGCTTTTACACCGGTAGGATCATCTCTGGACAATTACATTCAGGCCGAATCATCTCTCTCAGTTCACACAGCTAGGATCATCCCTCCCAGAGTTCACACAGGCAGGATCATCCCTCCCTGAGTTCACCCAGGCAGGATCATCTCTCCCAGAGTTCACACAGGCAGGGTCATCTCCTGCAGTTGCCACACAGGCAGATCATCTCTGGCCACTTACATTGAGGTAGAATCATCCTTCCCAGAGTTCACACAGGCAGGACCATCTCTCACAGCTTTTATGAAGGCAGGATCATCTCTCCCAGAGTTCAGACATGCAGGATCATCTCTCACAGTTTTTACACTGGCAGAATCATCTCTCCCAGAGTTCACAGAGGCATGATCATCTCTCACAGCTTTTATGCAGGCTGGGTCATCTCTCACAGCTTGTGCACAAGCAGAATCATCTCTCCCAGAGTTTGCACATGCAGAATCATCTCTCTGAGAGATCACACAGGCAGGAACTCTCTCACAGCTTGCACACAGGCAGAATCAAATCTCTGATGGTTCACACAGGCAAAAACAATCATCTCTCTGAGAGTTCATACAGGCAGGATAATCTCTCACAGCTGGTACACAGGCAGAATCAACTCCCACAGCTTGTACACAGGCAGAATCATCTCTCCCAGAACTCACACAGGCATGATCGTTTTTCACAGAGTTCACACAGGCAGGACAATCTCTCACAGCTGATATGCAGGCAGAATGAATCATCTCTCCAAGAGTTCACACAGGCAGGATAATCTCTCCCAGAGTTTATACATGCAGGATCATCTCTCACAGCTTGTACACAGGCAGAATCATCTCTCCTAGAGTTCACACAGGCAGATTTATCTCCCCAGAGTTCACGCAGCCAGGATCATCTCTCAAAGCTTGTACACAGGCAGAATCATCTCTCCCAGAGTTCACACGGGCATGATAATTTTTCACAGAGTTCACACAGGCAGATTTATCTCTCCTAGAGTTCACACAGCCAGGATCATCTCTCACAGCTTGTACACAGGCAGAATCAAATCTCTGAGAGTTCACACAGGCAGAATCATCTCTCCCAGAGTTCACACAGGCAGGATAATCTCTCACAGCCGGTACACAGGCAGAATGAATCATCTCTCATAGAGTTCACACAGGCAGAATCATCTCTCACACCCTGCACAGAGTGCTGACTGCTGAGGGATGTAGTTCCTACACGGGCAGAGACGGCGGAAGTGGTCCCTGCCGCCAACACAGCTGAAGAGAGCCTCATCCTCCTGAACGGTGCACTCCTTCTTGTCAGTGTTGATGGACGGGTAGTAGATGTTGGCAGAGTGGCTCACCTCAGTGCAGAGGGAGCTGGCATTCCGAAGGGCGGCCTCTGTATTTATTTCCAGAAAATGACTGGGCTCGCAGATCAAGTCTGTAACACAGAGATGAAAAACACTTCTGGAAACCACACAATAATACACTCTGCTTAAATCAAGCCACATAAAAATGTATGGGGAAAAAGAAAAAAAACTTTGCAAAGAGAAGGGGGGAGGGGATAGTGTGCGTCTGTCTACCATGTTTGTAAAACTGTCAACTTTGAACCCATATAAAATACTTGTGGTTTAATCTTGCCCGTATGCTACTGTGCGCCCCCCCCCCCCCCCCCCCCCCCCCCCCCGTCTAACCATATTTTCATGTAAATGAACTCGAAAATAAGGACCACCCCTCTCTAAAGCCCACTTATATGCATGGTTTCTATGATGGTCTTTCATTGAATTGTTGTCATTAAACAGAAAGCCACAAATCTGGGGAAACTGTTAAGAGATAGGGTGGAGCACATAATTACGGACTTTTTCAAGAGCACAGATACCCTCTGAAACTGAACCGAGCAAAGAATTTTTTTAAAAGAACGATACCTCTCACCCAACAGTTTGAAAAACAGGGTGGAGCACATAATTACGGGGTTTCCCAAGCGCACGGATACCCTCCAGAACTGAACTGAACAAAGAACACCCAAAACTAAATGCGATCAACAAAAAGAACGGCACCTCTAGCCCAACAGGCCTGAGCACAGGACTGGCCCGCGTGACCGACGATGAAAGTGACGGCGGAGGAGGGCGGCCATTTGGACACTGTGTGCTGAAAGTCGCAGAACTGCTGATGCTGGATGTAAGCGCTCATGCGCTGGAGCATCCCTTCCTCCGTGAACTCGTATGGGGTGAAGGTGGTGAACTGCAACAGGATCATCATGGCAATGGTTTACCCTTTGGAGACGGTGAGAGGATTCCTGAATGGTGGGGTGCACTGAATTGACACGGACACTGACAAAGGGCAGGAACACAATTCAAACAGGAAATATTGTCAAAAAACTCAACATGCGCATATATGTGTTTTGGGGATTCACACAGGATCCCATTTAATTAATAATTAAAGTATTTTTAAAGTGCAAAATCTTGTCTCTAGAGACTATTCTAAGCACATACACACACAGACACACATATGACACACACTAGGCAGAGGCACCCGCGCACACAAGCATTCTGACTATACAAAGCTAAATATACACGGCTTTAAAAAAAATGGGCAGCAAATGTCCCGGAGACTGGGAATGGATAAAGACGCAAGGAACAGAAAACATGGCAGGTCTACAATTTTGGGAAAATAACACTTTTTAGATTACATTTCAATGAGTCCGGAGAGGGTTACTGATGGAGAGGAAGGGGAAGGTCATTCCATGTTGATGGACCGAAAATAGAAAAGGCATGGGAACCAACAGGTGGGATCAAACTGGAGTGCATTTACACAGGTGGGATCAAACCGGAGTGCCACAAGAACGACTCTGCAGACCACACACCCAAAGTTCATAATTTTGCACATTCGGGAGGTGGAACCCTGACAGGAGCAGAACCCTCAGCCGTTACCATGGGTGATTCAGGCCCATTCTATCACAGGTGTACTGCAGCTGAACTACAGCAGGCCTCTGAAACGCCTGAGGGATGAAGCAAGCTGGGGGCCACTGAAACAGCTGAGGAATATAGCAACCTGGAGGCCACCTAAACATGTGAGGAATAAAGCAATCAAGAGGCCACCTAAACATGTGAGGAATAAAGCAATCAAGAGGCCACAGTCCTAAACGTGTGAGGAATAAAGCAACCTGGAGGCCACCTAAACATGTGAGGAATAAAGCAATCACGAGGCCACAGTCCTAAACGTGTGAGAAACAAATACTGGCATTTAAAATACAAAATCCACCAGCATGAAAATTATTTGCAGACTGAGTAATAATATGATTTTTTTATTTTTATATAACACTATTCCCTGCTGAGGGAGCTCAATGCGCGTAACTCAGAGACATGACTACCGCAGATGGATTTTCCCATGGAAATTAAACCAACACAATACAGTCCCCCCCCCCCCCCCCCCCCCCCAACACACACACACACATGCGCACACACACACACACACTTGTGCATGCACTAAACAAAGAAGACAAAGCGACAACAGACAGATTCTCACCACATCTTCCTGGAGGATTTCTTGTACAGCTGCACGAACCTCAGTGAGGTTTTTGATGTTGATTGTGTACACATGCGGCTTGCCAATAAACATTTCTGCATAGGGATGCTGTGACGTCACCTGTAGCAAGAAAGGAATGATAAGACATGAGCTACTTGCCAAAGAGTCAGCCCAAACACGCCAGGCAAGTCTCAGCATACAATTTACAAAACCACAGAGCAGGAAGTATAACAACTGTGCAAACTCTGATGATGAAGAAGAATTTGTCTCTTAAAGTAAAAGTCCAAGGTTTTTAAGTATGCAAAATGACCATCGAAATGATTGACAAGTGAGTCACTAGTTTCAGATTTAATGAAATAAAAAAGTTTAAAAAATGTTTAATTGGGTTTTTAATCAACTTTATTTTCTGTAGGCTGGCCGAGACTACAGTCTCGGGTTCTCCATCAGTCACGTGACTTTCCCGGAAGTGACGTCAGTCTGGGGAGTCAGTGCGGTTGCCATCTTAGATTCTTCAGTAAACTGTGTATGCGTGTGGTCGACAAAAAGTTAACTATGCCAGCCTACTGTGTTGCCATGAACTGTAACAATTCGCAGACGACCCCAGGTATAACAATGCACGAGCTCCCGCGCAATCTACCCACAGTGAGGCGAAAGCGGATTAAATTTATACAATTCAAACGAGCAGACTTTCTCGCTGTGCCGCATCACGCCCATTTGTGTAGCGAGCACTTCAGTGAGTGCGATTTCGCAAACCCCATGGAATACTGCATGGGGTTTGCTTTGAAGCTGACATGATGTTCCGGTACTCTTTCAAAACCCTGCCTGACAGGCTCAAACTGATACGGCTGTATCCTTGTGGGTCTCTCGGGCAAAGTATCAGTTTCGTCTTCGGAGCTCGAGTTGGCCATTTTGCAGCGACTCCCCAGAGTGACGTAGTAGGCATATGGTCACGTGATTTGGGCATCATGGCGACGCTTTCGGTACGACAGAAAATGCTTTTTTTTGTGCATTTATAACCCTCAGATCACAGTTTCACCTACATCATCGTTCTCAGCGAGCTTTAACGGAAATCGTGTCCAAAATCACCCCTAACCTTGGACTTGTCCTTTAAAGAGTCGGATCAGATCAAGTATAGACGGCTTTGAAACTTGCAAACAGCTGATCTTTCTGCTCCTTGTATGAAATCCACATGGTCTGTTTGTGCAGGTGGAAAATGGATGGTAAATGTAGTTGACACATTTGCTTAGCCCACTTATGCCCACCATCTCATATGCATGATGCAGAACTGGTCACGTTGGTCTGTTTTCGCTGTTGGTAATTTTGGCATCCAGCTGAAGAGGAACTTCCTCTGTCCAAAGCAGAGTATTTTCCCTATTGTCCCCTTCTGTTGTGTGGAGGAGGCCACTGTTTGCATGAACTGGAAGGCTTTTTGCATCAGGGTATTGAGCGTTCCCCCCCCCCCCCCCAAATCTCTAGGCGTCAATGGGTTAATCAAATTATAAGAGTGAAGGGAAACAACTGCATCTGCACAGAGAATCTGAGGTAAATAATAATAATAATGTACATTTATCATGCGCTCATCAACGCCCTGAGCGCTCACATGATACATATTAACCTAAATATGATATTCTATACACATGCATAGTTCTACCAAAACAATTTACATAAAGTATTATAAAAAATAAAATAAAAAACGCACTAACACACACATGGGTTAATCAAATTATAAGAGAGTGAAGGGAAACAACTGCATCTGCACAGAGAATCTTTGGTAAACGGGTTAATCAAATTATAAGAGAGTGAAGGGAAACAACTGCATCTGCAGAGAATCTTTGGTAAATGGGTTAATCAAATTATAAGAGTGAAGGGAAACAACTGCATCTGCACAGAGAATCTTTGGTAAACGGGTTAATCAAATTATAAGAGAGTGAAGGGAAACAACTGCATCTGCACAGAGAATCTTTGGTAAACGGGTTAATCAAATTATAAGAGAGTGAAGGGAAACAACTGCATCTGCACAGAGAATCTTTGGTAAACGGGTTAATCAAATTATAAGAGAGTGAAGGGAAACAACTGCATCTGCTCAGAGAATCTTTGGTAAATGGGTTAATCAAATTATAAGAGAGTGAAGGGAAACAACTGCATCTGCACAGAGAATCTGTGACCCTGCACAAACTGAACTGGAGCAGGTAGGAAATTGCCTAGTAATCCCACTTCCAGTTAGACCTTTCTGACACTGCAGTGACACTGGAACTAGCCTGAATCGGTAACGGCAAACAGAGGTTATTACCATGCAAATTTTACTACATTTCCTGCAAATTACACCATAATCATTTGGACTAGAAAACTACCGTGAGTCTATTTTATTTTTTTAAGAGTTCTTATTGATTAGGCCTTGATGTTTCATCACCTGGCATCCCCTTTAACTTGTTGAGTGTTTTCGTTTGAGAGTGGTTTTACTGTACCTCTCTCTGTGTGGGCTTTCCCTTGAAGAACTTGGTGTTCTTGCTGCTGTGTGGAGGCAAGAAGCGAGGGTTCAGAAAGACGGCCCCATTGGCAATGGCCTCCAGAGGGGCAGGACCTTCATAGGGAAACCCCAGACCCACGAAAATCTGAAAAACAGGCCATAATATTAGTTTTCATGACAGAAAAGCAGCATCACCCTAGACCCATGGAAATCTTAAAAAACAGGCCACAGCATCAGTTTTTCTATGACAGCAAAACCACGAAAATCTGGAAAACAGGCCACAGTATCAGTTTCCATGACATCAAAGCAGCATCACCCCAGACCCATGAAAATCTGAAAAACAGGCCATAATATCAGTTTCCGTCACAGAAAAGTAGATCACGCGTAAACCCACAAAAATCTGAAAAACAGTCCACAGCATCAGTTTCCGTGACGGCAAAACAGGCCCACGAAAATCTGAAAAACAGGCCACAGTATCAGTTTCCGTCACAGCAAAACAGATCCATGAAAATCTGAAAAACAGGCCACAGTATCAGTTTCCATGACAGCAAAGCAGCATCACCCCAGACCCACACAAATCTGAAAAATAGCTACAGCATGACTTTCTGTGACAGCAAAACAGACCCATGAAAATTAAAAAAAACAGGCCACAGCATCAGTTTCCGTGACAGCAAAACAGACCCACAAATATCTGAAAAACAGTCCACAGCATCAGTTTCTGTGACAGCAAAACAGCATCACCCCAGACCCTCAGCTATCTGAAAAACAGGCCGCAACATCAGTTTCTGTGACAGCAAAACAGACCCACGAAAATCTGAAAAACAGGCCACAGCATCAGTTTCCATGACAGCAAAGCAGCGTCACCCCAGACCCCTGAAACTGGCCACAGTAGCGGTTTCTGGGACAGCTAAGCAGTATCACCCCAGACCCATGATAATCTGAAAAACAGGCCACAGCATCAGTTTCCATGACAGCAAAGCAGTGTCACCCGAGACCCATGAAACAGGCCACAGTATCAGTGTCTGGGACACCAAAGCAGCATCACCCCAGACCCATGAAACAGGCCATAGTATCAGTGTCTGGGACAGCTACGCAGCACCACCCCAGACCCACAAAAATCTGGAAAAAAACAGGCCACAGCATCAGTTTCCATGACAGCAAAGCAGCATCACCCTTGACTCTTGAAAATCTGAAACACAAGGTCATAGTGTTTATAGCTTTTTGTGACAACAAAGCATCATCACCACAACAATCCTGTCACAATTTGAAGTACTCTGACTGAAACTTGATCATCTGTCCTGCCTTACTCTAGCCCGTGAAAGGTTTGATGCCCCCCCCCCCCCCCCCCGCCATCCCCATAAATGAAGTCCTGGAAGGGCTCCAATGTCTTGTGTAGCAGTCTCTGATTTACAATCAACAGCAATGTCCTGCACACCTTTTTTCCCCTCCAAAAAAGTACATTTCCAAGAGAAAGGCTGGACTTCCAGATAAATAATTAACAAGGCAATGATGCCCACAGTTCTGGTACCTTGGCCTGCCTCAGCAACTGGTGCAGCTCAAGGCCAGACAGAATGCCGTGGTTGTTGACGTAGGAGGGCAGCTTGGATTTCTTCCCTTCTTCACTGAACACAGTGCCATGGATTTCCAGGTACTCTCTGATCACGCTCAGATAGGCATCTTTTTCCTTCAAACACAAAGCAAAGGATACATGTTTATCACGGTAAACAGCAGCACACACAAACAACAACGCAAATGGCAAATAGCTATGTCGAAACAAGTCATGAAAAGTCACCAAATTACTGTAACAATCACACACAGCTAAAGTCATCAAAGGCTACTGACCTCCCACATGTATTCATTTTTGCCATATACCACGGCGATGTTTCTGCGTGGCTGATCCTCGGACATGGTGTCGTTCAGGTGATGCTCCACCACAAAACCCATGAAGGAGTTGTCTGGAGAATGAGCTGCCAGGGAGAAAGAGCATGTCCAGATTTCAGAAAGGCTGACTTAAAAACTAGCACCCTTTAAAGCGAACATGAACAAATGGTTCTATCCCCCCCCCCCCCCCACCAAACTGTAATAACATCTGTACTGATTGACTGGGCATAAAAACCAAATTACTTACAGTAGGTAAACAAGCCCTGATATAACCGTACTGGTTCACGGCATAAAAAACCAAGCTACTTACAGCGGGTAAATAAACCCTGCACTGGTTGACTGGGCGTAAAAAAAGAAGAAAAAAGTTACTTACAGGGGGTAAATAAGCCCTGATATAACTGTACAGGTTGACTGGGCATAAAATAAAATAAAGTTACTTACAGTGGGTAAATAAACCCTGATATAACCACACTGGTTGACTGGGCATAAAAAACTAGTTATTTACACTAGTTACAGTGGGTAACTAAGTTCTGATATAACCACACTGGCTGACTGGGCATGAAAAACAGGTTACTTGCGGTGGGAAAAAGACATTAAAATAACAAGCTAAAACTGAGGATTTTATTCTAAAATGTGCTGTTGATGTTACGTTCAAATTTGACAAAAGCTTCCCTTTTCAGTGTACCCCTAAAAACCAACACGAATGATGTGTGCTCATGTTGTTATGAGGACACACCCATTCCTGTAATAGCTAGATGACACTGTCACTGTCAGTCAATAAGAACACCTGGTCACCGTCTGTCACAGGTTCTGTCAGAAGAAGAAAAACAGGCTGTGAAAGAGAAAGGGTCACTTGTCAGGGTGGTCGGCAAGCATCCGTTCCACTCCACCTATACACAGTTACACCCTCTTGATCTTCATGGTTACATCGACTTTTCCATTTCAGCCAAGTGAACTTTGTTCAATCTGCTCAAGTGATAAGAAGTCAGACGCTTCATTCAAATGAAGTCTATCTTACGGTTTACTCTACACAGTGAGAAACTACTGATCAAAAGTAGGCAGCTCAATGCTTGGTGAACTTCCATGGATGTCGTGCAAGTGAAAGAGTATGAGCAAAGCCACGCGTCACTCTGGCATCATAGCCAGTTCTAGCCATCCCCATTCCACACAAGATTCTGCGGTCAGAGTGTACTCACGGAACATGGTGAAGAACTGCCGTGGGTTCAGATCCTGGCCACCCCAAGATGTCAGGATCTTGTTCTGCTTGGCAAATACCCGATGGTTGAATGCTGGCTCCGTGCCAAAAGAATCCACAATGCGGAACAGGCAACTGCAAAGAGGAATACTTTTATGCTTCAACGTCCACATTTATCAAAGCAAAAAATGACCTGCATGTACACACACTTTCTCTCTTTTTCTTCCCCTCCCCCTCTCTCTCTCTCTTTCTTTGGGCTATTTGTAAGAAGAAGAAAAAATCTGAAACAAGAATAACTGCTAGCATTCTAAAACAAGATCCAAACACATAAAAGGTTCAAAAGAATACTATTTATCAGTACAAAACACAACACGTGAATTTGGGGGGGGAATCCCTTTTATCAAGCTACAAAATGACACTTAACAGTTAAACAGTGAAAAATGAGACGTAGAACCAAAACACTTCTCTGCTTTTGGTTGAGCTATGTTGTTTTCGTGTCCAGTGCTTGGAAGAATGCCATTCAAAGAGTGCTATTTCGAAGACAAACTTTGCCACCAAATGTGAAACTAAAAAGAAAGAAGAAAGCTACCACCAGAACTGGTTTACCTGAACCAAGGTCCAAACCAGCAACCTAAACAACACACTTTCTCTGCACTGACCGATGCAGAGCTCACCCAAACTTGGAAAATGCGTCTAGAAGCAGTGAGCTAGTAGCATCATTACCACAGAGGCAAACATCACACTTTTGTTCTAGTGAAGAGTTCAGGGCTTACCCAAACTTGGAAAACCCAGAACTGGTTCGCTTCTTAAACTGGATGAGTCCCATGATGTCTGTGTAGATGATGGTCACTGGCAGTTCCTTGCGTGTTTGGCATGGAGACTTTGCCTCTGGCACCTCTGATAAAATCCTGAACAACAAAACAAGACTTGACTGATGAACTATAATAAAAATCAAACTGTACCTTAGAAGAATTAGAATTTTCCAACTTTTGCTCCAAGTCGAACATGCACTGAACTGATCTGAACTTCATAGGATATTCTTAGAGCAAACAAATCATTCGGTTCACATAAACAATTTTTTTTTAAAGCAAACAAACAATTTTTACATGCAGAACTTTACTGTAATGCAGCAACCACACACTGCCACACAAACAGCATGCACTGAAACCAGACAATAAACTGACTTTAAGCACATATATCGCTGACACCAAGAGCAGTTTACTTACACTGTGCAATACATTTCTGTCAAACTCATGCAACAGTGAAATGTAATATGCCAAATTTATACCATACAGACTTTTAAAAAAATAACAACAACAACAAAAAACATCCTTACTGTCTGTCAAGTTCATGTCATGTAAAAGCCTATGTACAATTTGTCAAATTCATGTCATATGAAAACATGTATAATTACAATCTATCACAGGTATGTCACCAAAAAAAGAAGAAAAAAAGAAAGAAAAACAACAACAGCCTGTTTATGATTTGTCAAATTCATGCCATTGAAACAGGCATGCAAGCAGACTGAATCAAAATATTCTAAATAATATATCATGCAGTATCAAAGGTTAAAAACAGCAATTAGTAAACAAACGAAACAAATCAACAAAACACAAAAACTAAACAGCCTGACAATCTAATGGCTGGCTTTTTCAATCCTAGAGCCAATAACAGAGGAGCATGTCAATCAGCTGGTCTAATGACAGTGCTACATATTCAGCAACAGCTTATGTAAATGTCTTTAGGCCAGTGAACAAGGCAATAAAATACAGCATAACTGGTAGAAACTATCCTGAGGGTCGATTTGGGTTCAGCAATAAACTTATTTGTGAATTATTAAAGTCAAGAGAAACAAATTGCTGGTTAGAGGATGAAAGCGATTCAATTACAGCTACAGCAAAACAAGAAGTGTCAGAATGCGAGAATTCAAAGCTGTATGTGAAGAGCTTAATTAGTCACAGGCAGCCATCGGAATCACAACATTAGCAAGAAGAAAAAAATACAGGTTCTACACTTGCATTCACATTTGAGAGTTGCCCAAGCCGACCTGCAGAAAGGCCACAGCAACTGCAAAAGCAGAGTGACCCAGTCCTACTGTTGTGACCTTTGAGTGTTCACCCTGTTGTCCGCCCAATCCTACTGTTGTGACCTGTGAGTGTTCACCGGTTGTCTGCCCAGTCCTACTGTTGTTACCTTTGAGTGTTCACCTGTCATCTACCCAGTCCTACTGTTGTGACCTTTGAGTGTTCACCTGTCGTCTACCCAGTCCTACTGTTGTTACCTTTGAGTGTTCACCTGTTGTCTACCCAGTCCTACTGTTGTGACCTTTGAGTGTTCACCTGTTGTCTACCCAGTCCTACTGTTGTGACCTTTGAGTGTTCACCTGTTGTCTACCCAGCCCTACTGTTGTGACCTTTGAGTGTTCACCTGTTGTCTACCCAGCCCTACTGTTGTGACCTTTGAGTGTTCACTGTCATCTACCCAGTCCTACTGCTGCAACCTCTTAGTGTTCACATATTGTCTACCATGTCCTACTGTTGCAACCTTTGAGTGTTCACCCATTGTCTACCAAGTCCTACTGTTGCAACCTTTGGGTGTTCACCTATTGTCTTCCCAGCCCTACTGTTGCAACCTTTGACTCGAGTTTGAGTGTTCACCTATTGTCTACCAAGTCCTACTGTTGCAACCTTTGAGTGTTCACCTATTGTCCAACCAGTCCTATTGTTGTGACCTTTCAGTGTTCACCTATTGTCTAACCAGTCCTATTGTTGTGACCTTTCAGTGTTCACCTAATGTCAAGCAACAATGAGAAATACCAGTTATCAAGGCAGCCAGGAAAACTTCCGACACTCTTCTTCAATATTTAACTGCCTACATATGTTTGATGTACATACATCAAACAGTACACAGGCCCAACACGCATGTATGTCTTTACAGGTGTATGGGAATGCCTAAAGGCTTGCTAGTGTATCTGAATTTAATCAGTATTATATAAATTGTTATGTGTGCAGTGTTTTATTGATTGTTCATATACTATGGTCTCATTCCTTATTTGTTTGTTGTCTTGTAAAATGCAACCGCACTTTGATTTAAATGTAATTACACAATTTCATTAATGTACGCTATTTTTTCTATTATTGAGGATTCATTATCACTGTCTAGTTATGCACACGTTTCATAGCTGTTGTGCAGTTGTATTCCTTACAGCTTGCTTTTATGCACACATTTCATAGCTGTTGTGCAGTTGTATTCCTTACAGCTTGCTTTTATGCACACATTTCATAGCTGTTATGTGACATGTACTGCTGTACTGTACCAGGAACTCATTTAAAAAACTGGGCATGGGACAGGCACAATATAAATACTATTATTATTATTGTTTAACCTGCATTCAAGGGAGACCTGGAAGGAGGACCAAATGAACCATGCAAAGAAAACGAGCATAACTCTTTCGGGAGGTCATGTGAATACAATTATTTTGTGGGATGAGAGGGGTATGTCCCAATTGCATATAGAAGGGGGGAAAAAGGTAGTGTACTGACATTATAGTGAATAAGATCAACTCAAAATTCTCAAGCAAAAAACAACACCTTAATTTAAAAAAATCAAAAAAATCGTAGACACAAAAACAAGCATGAAGGCATACAAAACTGCCTCATTAAAGAATCAACATTCATGGACCTTCAGGGTGGTAATGTATATGTGGCATTTTTGAATGCACAGCATCAATCCAGTGGTTCCATTTGTCATTTTCCTCCTGCTGCTGTCTGCCTTAGCAACCTCTGAGGAAGTGTTGGGAACTGGGCCAGACCTCCTGCTGGTTTTCCACTGTTTTATTTTATTGTCTTTCTTAATCTAAAAAATTAATCAAAGTATTTACAATTCATCTGTTCATCATGAACTAGTTTACCCCTGTTTTATTTCATTACTCGTTTTTCATCTAATGATTTTCTGATTGTCATGTTGATATTGATGTATTCATTTATAGTACTTGTGCTTATCTGTGTATGTATGAAATGCTTTAGTACTGATGTACACATTTACAGTACTTGTGCTTATCTGTGTATGTATGAAATGCTTTAGTACTGATGTACACATTTACAGTACTTGTGCTTATCTGTGTATGTATGAAATGCTTTAGTACTGATGTACACATTTACAGTACTTGTGCTTATCTGTGTATGTATGAAATGCTTTAGTACTGATGTACACATTTACAGTACTTGTGCTTCTTCTTCTTCTTCTTCTTTTTTCTTTCTTTTCTTCTTCTTCTTTTCTTCTTTTTGATTGTTATGTTTCACCCTGGCTTTTTGTCATGTTGATATCGATGAATGCATTTACAGTACTTGTACTTTTCTTTGACTGTCAAGTGGATTTTGATGTTGATAATGTACAGTGCTGTGAGCTTGTAAATTTTTACGGGGTATAGCGCTATATAAGAAGTTATTATTAATGATTTAACTGGAGTAATTTTAGGTCACTCAGCACTTGCTGTGATTTATTATGCTGGGGGAGGGGGAGGGTATTTATTTTATTATGATGGCTTGTGTTTTAGCATGCTACCTGTGATTTTGGTGGGGTTTTTATTTTATTTTTTTAATGTGAGTGTATGTGTTTATTTGATAGTGTTGGCCTGAATAAGCTGTTGGTGTGTATGAGTGACTGATTAACATTTTGTGTATACTTATATGTTGTAATTTTATGCAGTCAATGGGCAAATTTATATGTCTACACACAGACAATAAAGATTCTGTATTCCGTATGCAACATCCATACCCCCCCCACCCCCACCCCACCCCCCGACACACAGTGACCTACACACACATACCATAATAATGCATGCAAGTGTACATATTTCTTCAAACCAACTATGCCCCCACTTCTGCCCCTCTCTCCTCCCAAACACACAATATAAACCTGCATACTTCAATCCCACCCCCCACCCCCACGTACACAGAATGAACCCTGTGTACTTCAAAAAGAACAAACAGAATGGGGACCCAGTTTAGTCAAACCAGCTATGGGCATAACCACTCATACTACGTAACAAACCAAGTGTGCCGCTGTAGAGTTGCTCTAGGGACTTTCGGTTGGTTAGTTTCAATGTCAGCAACAGGCAGAAACTGTGCAGAGCTGCTACTCTCACTCTTGGTTTGCTGTTAGTTTCAACATGAAAGACAGTTCCAAAGTTACTGCACGTGGAATTCATTTTGGAAAGAAGAAAAAGGATGCTACAAGTACAAAGGAAATGAAAGTTTATGTCTATATATATATATATATATATATATATATATATATATATATCATGTTTATCTGGGTGTTCTTTCACTGAATAATGGCTTTATCATGAAGGGGCAGGTCCAGGAAAGGTGGTCTTTGACCCCTTCATCCTCAGCACTGGAGTCATAGATCCACCTTTATCAATTGGCAGTCCTGCAGACACTATACCCAAGATTGGGTTTTGCCGGCATATCTTGACACTATACCCAAGATTGGGTTTTGTCAGCATATCTCAACACTACACCAAAGGGTGGGTTTTGTTTGCATACCTCGACACTACACCAAAGCTTGGGTTTTGTCGGCTTACCTTGACAATATACCCAAGATTGGGTTTTGTTGGCTTACCTCGACACTATGCCAAAGATTGGGTTTTGTCTGCATGCCTTGACACTACACCAAAGATTGGGTTTGTTGGTTTACCTCGACAATATATCCAAGATTGGGTTTTGTTGGCTTACCTTGACACTACACCAAAGACTGGGTTTTGTTGGCATACCTCGACACTATAACCAAAGACTGGGTTTTGTCGGCATACCTTGATGTTATACCCAAGATTGGGTTTTGTTGGTGTACCTCAATACTATGCCCAAGACTGGGTTTTGTCAGCATACCTCGACGATATGGGTTTTGCTGGCATACCTCGACACTATACCCAAGATTGGGTTTTGTCAGAATACCTCAACACTTCACCTCATTGGGTTTTGTCGGCATAGCTCGACACTATACCCCAGACTGGGTTTAGTTGGTATTATTTCCACACTATACCCAAGTTTGGGTTTTGTCAGTGCACCTCATTTATAGTGTGCATTCAGATCCAGATCACAATTAAAATAAAATGCATACAAACAACATCTATAAATCTGATCAAAGTCCAGAAAAAAGGGAAGCTGCCGAACAGAGTGGGCCCACCAAGTATCATGATAAAGTTACGTTAACTAGCTTTACTTAACAAGAGCTTCGTGGTTTTGCGGGCAACATTTTGACGTGCTCACAGCTGGTGTTGAGCGCGAGACTGAGTTTGTACATTTCTACTTCTAAAACAGTGAATTTGCACTGAGCAGCAGTCACCAATTTAAACAACAGTCGTACAACTGATCATAGGTTGTTATACAAATGTTTTAATCAAACCTAGCATAATAAATACCATGACTACATGAGCACTTGTAGAGTGCACTGAATTCTTTGTTTCCAAACTCCAAAATCCAGCAGCACGGTCAACTTCTTTCTTCTTCTTTTTTTCCCGTTCTTTCTTTTTTCTTTTTCTTATGTTGTTGGTGTCTGAAGACAAGGGGTAAGGGGTGAGTGTAGTGACAAACAGCAACAGAGATACTTTGGGTGAGTTAAAAGACAAGTGAAGTTCACGTCAGTGTTTACAGAAAGTGATCTTCACATGTTGTGCGGGGGTGGGGACTGGGAGGGATGGTAGTAATATAATGATTCATTTTCTTTATATATTGCTGCTTCTCATATGGCACATGTACTTGTATATTATACATTGTTAGTTGTCATATTATATGGATTATGTTTGTGAAACTTAGAAAATGTTGGAGAATGTTGTAAAGCGCAGTGAGTTTGGGTACACCAGAGAATAGCAGTATACAAAAGTTATCTATTATTATAATTATTATAAACAAAAACTAAAGAAAAGGAGAAAATAACTTTAAAAAACAACTAACAAACAAACAATAAATAAATAAATGAACATGCAGTCTTGATGCTAATACACATGGCTGGCCAGGACCCGACCCGACACCACGTCCTCTTCCCCACTACAGTCTCTGAATGGAACATCCTCCCTACGGCTCTTTCTTCAGCCCCATCACTCCAGTCCTTCCAAAGCTGTCTAGGCTGCAGACTTAATTCACAACCTGCAGTCCCAACATCACCCTGAACATCCCGATCGTGTAAATAAGTTAGATTATCTGTCTTACGTATTTTATTGTTTCGCTGTTACAGTAACACCTAGTTAAGGCACTCATGATGATGATGATGTGGAGCTGAATGTCCTTGGATGTCAGGTTGACATATCAGGGACAAACTGTGACCAGTGTGTGTGCATGGTTCAATGTTGCTTTACGTCCACAGAAACCATAAGGCTCATTAGGATGGGGAGCCCAGGACGGCCACCTCGACTCTCACACAGCTCCTGAGCTCTGATTAAGGCACTGCAGACCATGACCAGCACCTTTTAAACCCGCTTCTCTGCAGGACTTGCATTCCTCTGACAGAGCCCAGTCCTTGACAGGAAGAAGATGAAAACTGGTTCTGCAGCTGCAGTTTGTTCACCCTTTGACCAAGCTTTGTCCAGTTGGCCCAACGATGTGACAACACAGACAGCAAACTCCAAGCAGCAGTTTATGACATCCTTCCTCGGAGGAAGGTGCTGGAAAGCAGTGCTCGGAATGTGCACAGACAGAAATCCTGGTACTGTCTGCATGTAACCCAGACTATCCAACGTTTTCTCTTTCAAGTCAGAATGGGTCAGAATATAGCCCTGCATGCTTTGCCTACTGCCAGGAACTCTCCCTAATTTCTACAGTCCTGGTTCATTCAACTTCACTCTTTTCCAAGGCTTCTTTAACCATAAAGTGACCTGGTTCATAACAGTGAACCAGACTCTTGTGTGACATGATCAACTATGTTTCAGTTAGACTTTTGTTTGTGCTTTGATGATCTGTGTTTTGTCCTGACCTTCATGGTCAATTGGGCCTAAAATATCATCAATCAGTCAGTCATAATATTGCACCTGGAAAATAAACAATAAAAATAAACAAACAAACAAAACACCTCAAGAGGGCTACCCTTCAACTGGTTAAGCCCAGTTAGAACAAAAACAAAAGAAGAAAAAGGAGGTTAAGGGTTAAGAACTAACTGAACATTTCACCGACACAACACTTACCGGGGTAGTGAACGCCATGCTGTTTTGTACACATGATAGCCAGACAACATCATGAAACATGACAATGTCAACTGTCATAGAGCAATCAAAAAACAACAACCAAAAACTAAAAACAACAGAAGCTGAGATGACAAGCAAATAATAATGAATAAAACAACAGAAACTGAGATCACAAGAGACACGATGACACAATTCAAACTTTTTCTGCCCAAACCAACCAAGCAGTCAGTGTGTTCTCCAGGCAGATCCCATGTGCTATCACATCATACGCTGTTGATGTTGTTGTTGCTGGCTTTGGGAGGGGGTGGGGGGAGGGGGTTAGCTTAGCATGCTGCCTTGTCTGAACATGTAAGGTTCATCGCAAATACGCACGAATCTCTGTCAACCACACTGATCAATCACTCTTGCCCAGACTCACCCTGATATGACTGTAATGGTTGACTGGGCGTAAAACACCAAGTTACTTACTTACTTGCCCAGAATTTTTGACCTTTGAGATCTAGCAACCAAGACTAAGGGCAGGGAGGGGGACAGAAGGGGAGGGGGGTGGGGAGAAGCCAGATGGGGGGTGGGGTTACTTCTGGTTGTATGTATGCGCGTAGAAATGGTGACCAAGTAAAGTACATTATATTAATGGCAAAGATTTTATTCTGTTTTCAAACGGTCAGAAAGCATCATTTTTTACTCCAAAGAAATTTTTAGCTGATTTAGTTACTTTAGCCATGGAGGGCATGCTTACTGAAAGAAGTGTCCCAGTCTGTCCCTGCCATTATCATGACCCCCCCCCCCCCCTCCAAAAAAACAACAAACAAAAAACAACAACACCCAACAACAACACAAACTGGACAAGTTGCAGATCACACAAAAATGGTGATACAGTGCACTGCAGTATAGCAGAGACAAAACATTTATTTCAGAACAGCCGGAAAGCATCATTTTTTTTTTCAAGAGCAATTTTTGCTTACTTTCTGTGTCTTGACATGGAAGGTCCAGGTACACTGACTTAAAGAAGGGTCCCAGCCTACCCTGCTTATTATCAAGATGTTAGAAGAAGACAAGAACACTGACAAGTTGTGGCACCTGTAAGATGGCTGTCTTGCTTGTTTAACTGCCTGCATGAGCCTAGCTGACAACAAATCTGATCAAAACCTTTCTCAGAATCTTTGTACATTGCCAGCTCTCAGGCAGAGAAACAGGTCAATATTCTAGTCAAGAAAAGCCAGATTCAGTCCCAGAAGACATGGTGAATAAATATACCCACATGTAATCAGAAAGCTATTGTATGTCCACATCGGGCAATAATTGCCCAACAGAACACAAAGTGGACACAAACCTTGCCTAGGGCCAGTACAGGCAGAAGGCTGAAGGGAACACACACACACACACACACACAAACTCACACACACACTCACAAACTAACTGTCTCTGTCTCTCTCACACACACACATACACACACGCACACACACACACACACACACACACACACACACACACACACACACACACACACACACACACACACACACACACACACACACACACACACACACACAGTGAGACCCATATCCAGCACTAATAATCGTATACTTTGTATAGCACTCTTTCCAACTGAAAAGCAAGCTGACATGGCACCCAATCTATATGAACACCACCACATTTAAAAATCAGCCATGCATCATATCACTACATAAAAACATACATTTGCAACACACAACTTACCAAGTTTGAGTTGGTATTCAAAGTCATGTGCATCATATGTAATGTTTAATTTGAATGCATGTACACCCAAATACAAGCCATGGCCACATACATCAAAGAAATGCATGCCTTTAAAAAATCATACACATGTTACAACAACCACTTTAGGGACACAACAATGACAAGCAAGTTCCAAGCACAGGCACAAGGAAGTGATGTGAATTTGACGAATGTCGGAGGCAGAATATAATTATATAAACCCTATGGCCACCATGTGTACACCACAGAAATGTGAGTCAAAGTTGAGGGAATCATAATAATAATATTTGTAAAACACAAACCTCTATCATAAAAAGACAGCTTGGTGTGCTGTGCAGAATTTAAATATAAACTATGACCAAGTTGAGACACCACAGGCGGAAGTGTGAAAAGTATCATTCCTTCCATTTTGGGATTCAGAGACAAAAAGAAGGATGCATGGGCAGTAAATTGTGCTATACAGATGTACTGTGTGTGCGTGCGTGCGTGCATGCGTGTGTGCGTGCGTGATACTGACGCATAAAGGAATCATCAATCAACAGAACAATATATCAAAGAAGGGTGAATGGAACTCATTTACTGATTTTGTACAGGTGCTAGCTTTGTTACACAGAAATTGGTTTGACTGTTTGAGGGACAGTAATAGCTAAAGCTGATAACTGAGAACAACACTGAAACTCCTATTGCACTAATTGAAAACTACTAAAAAAGCAACAACAACAAATTTACCTCTGCCCTCCCCCCCCCCCCCCCCCCCCCAGTTTTATTTTTATTAAGCTTTTAAGTGTTATTTCCAGTGATGGCTTCTGATATTAGCAGGGTACCACCACCCATAGGCGGCACATATCTCTTTCTGTGGATCCAACAATTTTGTTCTAAATTCTTACACTGATAACACATATATATGCTCTCTTTCTCTTCAGTAGCTTAGCAAGGACTAGTTGTTAGGCAGGTTTTTGACTGAACCTAAACTACAATCTTTGTAAAATAAAGTTTTCGAGTTCAACTTCTCTCTCTCTCTCTCTCACACACACACACACAAACACACACACCACACACACACTAACACAAACACAAAGGGAGTTTTCAGTTCCTACAGCATATATACACCTGATGGTACAGCACCATTTTGAACTAATTCCTTGCCAAACCCCCGTTAGTACCTGTTAAACTGTATTGACACTGTTCTGTTCTCACCTGCTCTGCTCTCAACCAAACAGAAAACTGGTATAAATACAAAAAAAGGAAATCATTTCTCCTGAAAATATCACAACGCTTACAAATTATCATTCTCTTTCATTCCCCACTGACAATGCAAAAGGACACCATCATTTGTAACAAACTGACTAAACTGAATGAAATCGCTCTTCAGTAGAGAAACAAACTCATCTTTAAGCTGACACACTGAAAACTCAGCACAAGATAGGAAATCCCCAGTTTTACTGTTCAATCCCACACCCACGCATCAAGTGCAGACAAATTCCCTGTTGACTAAATGGACCCTCGGAACTAGCAAAATAATGGCGAATGACTAGGGAGATGATGGAGGCTTTCTCAGGATGTCCACACCCATGTTTCTTAACATCACCAGTGAGGCTTATTCCCATGGCAAATCCTGCTGGTTCAGACCAAAAGGAATTTACGCTTCTTGTAAATTCACCTGCGTTCAATTTATCACTACTCCAGAGATGTCAAACTAACATAAACAGAATTGTGTATGTTAGCGGACCTCCTGTTGGATGAGAACTGTGTATTTATCACTACTCCAGAGAAGTCAATCTAACATAAACAGAATTGTGTATGTTAGCGGACCTCCTGTTGGATGAGAACTGTGTATTTATCACTACTCCAGAGATGTCAAACTAACATAAACAGAATTGTGTATGTTAGCGGACCTCCTGTTGGATGAGAACTGTGTATTTATCACTACTCCAGAGATGTCAACCTAACATAAACAGAACTGTGTATGTTAGCGGACCTCCTGTTGGATGAGAACTGTGTATTTATCACTACTCCAGAGAAGTCAACCTAACATAAACAGAACTGTGTATATGATCAGTATTTTGAGGAGGGAACTCAAGACTAAAAAGCAAGGGGTTGGGGGAAGAAAAGACAAAAGCCAGTGGGAGGTGGGGGGTGGGGGGTGGGGGTGGGGCCAAAGAAGGAGGTGGGTGACAAGAACACGAAGGTGTGAGCTTACTTGACGAGCTGTTCCACTTCACTGGTGATGGTCAGCTGATGACCTAGGAGGTACAGCACGGAAATCAGATCGCTCCACTGGACTAACTCTCCTAATGGACCTCCTGTCAGACAAGAAACCAAACATGCACGAAGTCCTCTTCCATAACACTTTTCCCAGTGGACCTTCTGTTTCACAAGAAACCAAACATGCAAGAGGTCCCTCAAGCATAGCAATTTTCTACATGGACCTCACGTACCACTTATCGTTAGATGACTATTAGCAACAGTGATCATGCCAGCAGCATCAGCATTGTCATGGATACTTTGTGATAAGCAAAAATTAACTCATCATCTATAAACTTTTATGTGACTGTAGCCTAACACTGGATGATCAGCTAGGCTTGGCAAGTTCACACCAAGTCTGTCACTGTCAAGAATGATCAGCTGTATGTGTCACTGTACCTTTAAATTGATTTTCAGCAAACTTCCAACCACTCTGTTTCGACAATAGGCCCAGGTGCACCAGAATCTGAAACAGGGAACTCATTCCGTCTTGAATATGCACAGAAATGACACTGTAGCATCGCAAGATATTCATTCAGATACGTGTGGTGCAACATAATTCTCTAAAACACTGCAGCATCACAAGCCATTCATTCAGATATGTGTGGTGCAACATAATTCTCTAAAACACTGCAGCATCACAAGCCATTCATTCAGATATGTGTGGTGCAACATAATTCTCTAAAACACTGCAGCATCACAAGCCATTCATTCAGATATGTGTGGTGCAACATAATTCTAACATCTAACAGCCATCCAACATCTAACAGCAATCACACAGCAACATTTGAAAAAGGCATGGAACACAAACTGGGGCAATTCGTTCATAGACTCCCCCTTGATGCTATTACGGAGTTAAGAATGATTGATTGCATCAACTTAAGGTACTTTATAAAGGCTTAAACAAAACAAGCCCAACTTTAACGTAGTGTATACATTATACACACAGCCCAATACACACACAATAAACATTTAAACAAAACGCTTTGTAAAGGGCAACATAAAACAGGTTACAGGCAAACTTTCGGCAAGGTGCCTTTCAGAAAAAGAGCACAGACAAGAACACGGTGACACCAAGTTTTATACCTTCTGTTTTCTGCGCTTAGTGAGGTCCTGTTTGGTAGCCAGGTTTTGGATGGCCTTGACCCATTTGGGCCAGAGTCGAGCAATCCGTAGGCGGATCCAGGCGTAGCCCTGGCGTTCATTGGGGTCCTTCAGCAGGTCCAGAATGCCTTGCAGGTCAGAGGTGATGTTGGCCTGCAACAGTTGCCAGGTGGCCGGCCACAAATCAGGAATGAAATAAAAATTTATAATAATGATAATAACAGCAGGGTCTATTTCTCCAGTGAGACCTAGGTACATACATTTCATGATCGGGCTAAAAAAATAACCAACTCACAACATTAACATACATAAATTTGTCATAAAAAAAGCCTGTATTCCCTCAATATATACATACACATGCATGCAAGTACACAGGCAGGCAGGCAGGCAGGCACTCACACATGCATTCACTCACACATGAATGCACGCACACACACACACACACACACACACACTAACAACACACATACACACACACACAACACACATACACACACACACGCACGTGCGCACACACACACACAACACACAACACACACAGAAAAGGTGAGTCTTGAGTTGTGGCTTGAAAGCAAACAAAGTTTGAGCATGTTGCACAGGCAAAAGAGTTTTTTGGGGTGTTTGTTTTTGCCAAGCGCATCATTGTGGGGCTTTTCATTCAGAACAGCATGCATCTGTCCTCAAAGGAAAAGAAACTGTTCCTGATGGAGGTACAATATACTGGTTCCTTTATCCTGCATGTCACACAGAAAAAAAGCCGACTGTTTCAAATAGAGGTACAACATTCACATGCTTACCAGTTCCTTCATCCTGAAAGGACCCTATACAGCGGGCAGAGTGTTAAAATCCAAGAGCTAACCAACACTTTTCCACACAGAGGAAAACAACTGCCACATGTGAAGAAACAGCTGCAGGGAATCCAACGTATGACAGCACTGCAGCTGCCTGCTGACAGCTCCAAAGTTATACTGATGTTATAACTTCTGTTGTTAAATTGATTGCTCACAGTCCTGGGGGTAAGTTAGTATAACTTACTAACATATAATTTTTGTTGTTGTTGTTGTCTAATATATGATTTTTGTTGTTAATTAAAGGGGAAAAAATACAAAATTGGAGTTGGGGGGGGGGGGGGGGGGAGAGAGGAGGGAGGCAGGAAGGTCTAATATTTCCTTGCTGTGAAGAGACCTTGCTGTGAATATATAATTTTTGTTGTTGTTAATTAAAGGAAACAAATACAAAATTGGGGGGGGGGGGGGGGGGGGGGGGAGAGGAGGGTCTAATATCACCTTGCTGTGAAGAGACCTTGCTGTGAATATATAATTTTTGTTGTTGTTGACTAATATCAGATTTTTGTTGTTGTTATTTTATTTTCTGGTGGGGGGATGGGGGGGGGGGGGGGGGAGGGGTCTAATATTACTTTGCTGTGAAGAAACATGAAATGGTGATTGGGAGCTCCAAAGGTTTGTTACCACAATGCCCAAGTCAGCACAGGGTGGGACAAGGGGTCTGAATGAATGCTGAAACATGTAGCAGCTCAGAGGAACCTCATCAAAGTTGCAGGGACTGGTCTGAGCATAGGTTTCTCCAACAGAACAAACAACAACTTGTTTTCAGTAGGTCTTCTACTTTTGAGTTACTCAGCATGACCAATCCCACATAAGTCTCTCCAACAACAACAAGACAAGTTGTTTTCAGTGGGTCTTCTACTTTCGAATTACTCAGCATGACCATCGTCCCATATTTTTCACCATTTCATAAAGCATAGAAAAAGTGTTCTCCATGAGACTGTTTCACAGCAACGCTGCTTCCAGCATCAGTCTGTACTCTGACCCGAAGTAAGTGTCGCTCAAGGCAACAGATGCACCACTTACATACATCTCTGGCTCCACATATTTGTGACTTGTTGACTTTGTCCAGCTTTTCTTGGGACACCATCCTTCCACCTGAAATGGAACACAGAATCTCAGAACACAGCAACCAATTCTAGATTGTAAGAAGATGCTCTGGGACATTTTGTTCTGCTCCTGTTCAATGGTTCACCATCTAGTGCCTTGATGTGAGTTTCATGATGAAAACCAGGACTAAAAATCTTGAGATTCAAAAATCTAAAAAGCAAGTGGTCTTAATCACTTCACTAGAGAATGAGCTGTCTTAGCTTTTTGGGGAACATAATAAAGATAATAAACGAGCAGTCTTAACTACAATGCTGAGGTACCTGATAAGTGAGCAGTTTTAACTCACTCAGTTACATAAAAGTATACAATAAAATTAGCAGTCTTACCTTGCTTGTGTACATAACAAACAGGCTGACTTACCTTGCTTTGGTCACCTCACTCTTGTACATAACAAACAAGCCAGCTGACTTCACGGTGGTACATAATAACAAACCATTTGACCTCAGTGTGGTACATAACAAACAAGCCATCTGCCCTCACTCTGATACCTAACAAACAAACCATCTACCTCACTCTGGAACATAATAAAAAGCCATCAGACCTTACTCTGTTACATAACAAACAAGCTATCTGACCTCACTGTGGTACATAACAAACCACCTGACCTCACTCTGGTATATAACAAGCCATCTACCTCACTCTGATACAGAATAAAGAAGACATCTTACCTGAGGTGCATAAACAATGAACGAGCGGCCTTACCTCACTGAGGTACATAATAAATGAGCGGCCTTACCTTACTGAGGTACATAATAAATGAGCGGCCTTACCTCACTGAGGTACATAATAAATGAGCGGGCTTACCTTACTGAGGTACATAATAAATGAGCGGCCTTACCTCACTGAGGTACGTAATAAATGAGCGGCCTTACCTTACTGAGGTACATAATAAATGAGTGGCCTTACCTCACTGAGGTGTATAACAAATGAGCAGCCTTACCTTACTGAGGTACATAATAAATGAGCAGCCTTACCTCACTGAGGTACATAATAAATGAGCAGTCTGAGCCATCAACACCATGGGCTTCATAGCAAGGGTCCGACTTCCACATGTGGCTCATCCACTGAGTAAAAAACAAGACGAGAAACAATCACATCAGTAAAATGTACAGGACAGAACCAATCATCCATCATTTTTGTGCTTTTTTTCCCTTTTGTGCCAAAACTTTCACAAAAATATATACCAAGCCTCCATTACTGACCAAAACTTGCATCCGATATCCCCTTGCCTAGAGTTCAGTGAATGACAATATTCCACATTCAGATTACATTCATCTTAAGTTTTTGTTCTTTACTCTTTAAATTGGCACGTAAAACCAATGTGAAAAGCCAGCCTCCGCCCCCACCCCACCCCAACACCTCTTTTGTTGTTGTTGTAAAGACTGTTTTTCTTGGTTTCAGGGCAGTGTTGAAAAAGAGGTCTCTAGCTGCCATCAGTTCAGAGAGATGCTGGTGCTAAGTCAAACTAACTTCTGCAACAAACTTTGCTTCCAAAGCCTGCAAGATTCCAACTGAGAAAAAAAGAAAAAAAAGAAAAAAAAGAGGTGGGGGGAAAAAAAGACAAAGAAGAAAGCCTTAGAGCTGCATCCGAGAATAAAACCAATCTGATTTGTTTCCTTTTAGGAACATCAATTACTCTTCTATCATCCAATGTCTGGAACAGAAGAAAAGAAGTTTCGAGACCAACTCTCACACTCAGTAAACATGAAAAAAGGATGGGTGGGTGGGTGTATGGGGGGGGGGGGGGGGGGGGAGGTGAATAAGCGAGTCTGGCCCTGTGGTGATTAAGCATTAAGAAGTTAAACAGATGGACCAAGACTCAAACCCACTGGTCCAATTCAAAAGTGGTGGTCTATATATGGATATTGTCTTGTGCCTTTGACCCCCCCCCCCCACCCACCCCCCCCACCCACCCCACCCCTTCATGAAACATTAAAATGGCTTACACCACTGCCTGTTTTAATGCAGATGCACTCTAGGGGTGACAGTGTAGCATTAGGCATCTTGCCTCCTGGGATTCTGGGCCCTGCCCATACCTCTTTCCAGATTAAACAGGTCTAACAATAGAAGAGACAGACAGACAGACAGACAGACAGAGACAGACAGACAGAGACACTGAGACACAGAGAGACAGAGACACAGAGAGAGAGAGAAAGAGAGAAAGTGAGAGAAAAAGAGAGGAAGAGAGAAAAAGAAAGAGAGAGAGAGAGCGACTGACTGACTGAACAGACAGACAGCAAGAGTGAGTTCCATCTTCTCTTTGATTCTGACCATTTTGCTCTGGGCACCAGCACCTCTCCTCACACACATCTGCACCAAAAGCCTGGCTAATACTACCAAAGGCATCATGAAGACAGTCTATTGATCAGTACACCACTTCAATCAACCGCACCTCCATTTTGTTTTGGCAATTGGGAAAGATTGCTTTATCCTCTTCTGTCAGTGCACACTTCTCTGTCTTCCCGCTGATCAAATCTGTTGACAGAGAAAGAAAGTTATTGATCTGCCAAGTGGTCCTCCGGGGGCATCTCTTGAGGCACAACAGAGAATGGATGGGGTGTGTACTCCAAGTTCAGAGTGCATACCCATAACAGGTCTTACTCTATCGCTCAAAGTGCACACCGTTAACAGGTCTTGCTATATACTCTGTCTCAAAGTGCATAACACTAACAGTAACAGGTCAATCTCAAAGTGCATAAATTATCATGTTAGCAGATCTTACTCTGTTGCTCAAAGTGCACAATGCTTACCAGGTCTTACACTTTAGCTCAAAGTGTATAATGTTAGTATGTCTAACTGTATAACTTGAAGTGCATAACATTAAATTGTCGCTCAAAATGCACAAAGTTAACATGTCTTACACTATAGCTCAAAATGTATAATGTTAACAATGTCTTATTCAATAGCTCAAAATGTATCATGTTAACACATCTTACACTACAGCTTGAAATGCCCAGCATTAACAGGTCTCAAACTACAGCTCAAATACCAACTATTAACAGTTAAACACAGACATGCACAATGAACATCATTTAGCATTGACATCAAGTTCTTTTTCTTCACCCATCTATGCCTCCCACATAACTCACCAAACACAAACTAAGCCTACATGCAAAAAAAACCCAAAAACATTCCCACCTTGGGCAGACAAAATAATCTGGCGTTCCTCTGGAGTGACAAGACTGAGAGGTGAATTGCGGAAAAAAGTCCCATTGGTAACGTTGTTGATGTGAATCTCTAGCCTGTCCAGCCGAGCCAGGATGCTTTCCAACAGTACAGCAATTGTCTTCTTGAGGTCTGCAACATACACACCAAAACCAGTCAGAATGTTGCCAAACACCGGATCAAGTGCAGGTCTGCAAAACACACATCACAACCAGTCAGAATGTTGCCAAACACCGGATCAAGTTCAGGTCTGCAAAACACACATCACAACCAGTCAGAATGTTGCCAAACACCGGATCAAGTGCAGGTCTGCAAAACCCACATCACAACCAGTCAGAATGTTGCCAAACACCGCGTCAACTTCAGGTCTGAAAAACACAACATCATAACCTTTCAGAACGCTGCTAAACACAGAATGCTGCTAAACACCAGGACATCATTGACAGGTTTGCAAAACCATTCTGAATGCTGCCAAGACAGCTTCAGGTCTGCAAAACACACATCCCAACCATTCAGAAGAAAGAACGACTGAATTTGAAATCAGTTGTTGTGGTACTGTTTGCAGAGGTTGAGTCTTCCAAGCAGATCTGAAGGCACGAGAGGACCGAATGTGACAGATGTCAGAAGAAAGAGAATTCCATTGCTTTGAAGCACAGCAAGAGAATATTTTGACTTTTCCAACGTTTCTGTGACCATGAAAGGGTGTCTAGGTTACAAAATCTCACATGAAAATGTAAAGTTCTGTGGAAGTTACTGTAATGTTCTATGGATGTTATTACATTCAAAGCAAAGTTCAACAAAATCTTACCAAAATACTCTGTGAAAAATCGTTGACGTACGGTGTTACGAAATTCGTCATTATGGCCTCTGAGTGTTGAAGAGCTGGGCAACGCTGACCCCCAAAAGTTTACACGGACTCACTTTTTTTATGCGAAGCCTAAAAAATACTGAATGTATTGAGTTTGTTGCAAGTAGCTGGTCACAGCTTTATAGAACATCTACACTGACTATATATCTCTAGCATTTAATATTTGTAGCAACTAGCATACTCTGTTATATCTTTTGGCAAAGTGATTTACAGTCTCTGGATTTGAATCTCAAGAATGTGCAGGATAACAGTTGCATACACAGAATCTCTGATCTAGTTCCACCAGAGCCCCAAAAGGAAAACTGAACAAAAGCATAAAATTTAACCTTAGAAATGCATTCATCTTAACCAGATATTAGTATTAATGTCATGTGCTGGCCAGATGGAATCTTATGTCAGTAAGTCTTGATGCATTCTGATCTTGCAGATGTAGCAGGAAGGGGCAGAAGCCAGGGTGGCTTTATGCTCCAGTTGCACTTAGCAATGCTACCACAGGCCCTCTACCCGAAATGGGGAAGTTTTTGTCAGCTGAGGTAAGTTTCTGCTCGACAAGCATTTTATTACACACACTCATATGTACACATGCATGCATGTGCACATACATGTATTCGCACACACACACACAAACGCACACATGCATGCATGAAACACACACATGCACGCACACACACACACACACACACACACACACACACACACACACACACACACACACACACACACACAGAGTCCAGCACAAACATGATGTGCATACACAAGAGGGGGGAGGGGAGAGAGAAAGACAGACAAACAGAGACACAGATAGAGACAGACAGACAGACAGAGAGAATTCGCAGGTAAATTCAACACAGCCTGGGAACAGAGGCTGCAAAGGGTTGCATGCTTAGTGACTGTATTTCACCCTCCTGTCAACTGCACAGGGTCACCCCCGTCTGAAAGGGAGTAATGATACCACTGTCACTGGAGTCAAGAGCAGGTGAGGGTTTAAAGGTCGCAATGCACACAGTTGTAACAGTTGTAAGACAATGACTCAGTGACTGTACCCTTTTGTTTTGTTTTTTACCTTCCTTGTTCAGCAGTGCACGTCTGCACCCCATTGCAAACAACAGCTCTTCATGCTTTCAGTGTCAGCCTGGCCTGACTAGCTAGTCCAACATTCTTGGTGGAGTCAAGAGTCTAGGGACATTTACACACAGAGAGGGGAGTGGGGGCTGGGGTGGGGGGGGGGGGGTAGAGAGAGAGAGAGAGAGCACACAGTTAGTTCTTGAACTTCAACATATTGTCAGAGAGAGAGATGACAGAAAATCTAATATCTTCAGTGTGTGTGTGTGTGTGTGTGTGTGTGTGTGTGTGTGTGTGTGTGTGTGTGTGTGTGTGTGTGTGCACTGCTTGCATGAGTGTTCCTGCAGGCATGCATACAATTGCATATACACATGCACTACCCCCCCCCCCCCCACCCCACCCCCCCAACCCCACCCCCACACACACTCATACATATATATACAAAAACCTGGGCGGGTGGGGGGGTGGGGGGGTAGTGCATGTTTTTGTGTGCATGCATGATTGCATGGACATATTCATATGTGTGTGTGTGTGTGTGTGAGGGGGGGGGGGGGGCAGAGGGAGAGACAGAGAGGCAGACAGACAGAGAGGGAGAGACAGAGACTGAGAGAGAGTGAGAGAGAGAGAGAGAGAGAGAGAGAGAGAGAGAGAGAGAGAGAGAGAGAGAGAGAGAGAGAGAGCAGCACCCACCAAAGGCAGTAAATCTCCCAGCATAGGGTCCATCCACCACACCGGCATTCTCTTTGGCCAGAACACGGACATACTCCTGACTCAGCTGCACGATCTCCTCCTGTTGCAACACAGACCAAAGAAACGCAGAAAGTAGAGATGGCAGCCAGAGAGGAAGGAAGCCAAAACGATTGTTGCAGTATCATATGTCTGGAAGACCTTTAAACAGAACAGGGTCAGAAAAAGAGAGAGAGGAAGAAAAACAAAACATGCTCCCTTCATATAATCATAATGAACCTACTGGATGCACACTTCCCTCCCCGGAGCTGGAACTGAATCTTAGGGCCCCAAAGCCAAACAAAGAGCAAAGGGGTTATCAGAAAACCAAACAAAGAGCAAAGGGGTTATCAGAAAACCAAACAAAGAGCAAAGGTTTTTTTTTTTTTAAAGCAGAAAAAAAGAGCAGTTTACAAACAAAAACAAAACAAAAAAAGCAAAAAAGCAAAGAGCAAAGTGGTTATTTAAACAAACAAAAAAAGAAAGAAAGAAAAAAGAGCAACGGGATTATCAAAAAAAGAGAAGAAAAAAAAGAGCAAAGGGATCATCAAAAAATCAAACAAAGAACAATGGGGTTATCAAAAAAATACAGAGGAATATTCCACAGTGTAGGCATGCGTGGGCTAGACTGGTGAACAAACATAATTGCTAGGCCTGAGAACAAAGGGAGGTAGGGAAAGACTTGGGGACCTGCCAAGGAAATGAGAGTAGGGGGTGGGGGGTAGGGGTTAGGGTCAGTGGAAGAGAGGTTGGGGGGGGGGGGGGGGGCAGGGGTATCAAGTTCAGGTATTTTCCTGAACATCAAAGTCCATTAGGGGTTAGACGGGGGTCTTTGACAGACACAGTGTCCCCTTCCCCTAAGGTGAAACATGTTGCCACAAGGACACCCAAGCTCCATAACAATTAGGCACAGATACTTGAAAAAACTTTTGCCTGTGTGTGTGTGTGTGTGTGTGTGTGTGTGTGTGTGTGTGTGTGTGTGTGTGTGTGTGGGTGGTGTGTGTGTGTGTGTGTTGTGTGTGTGTGTGTGTGGGTGTGTGTGTGGTGTGTGTGTGTGTGTGTGTTTGTGTGGAGAGAGAAGAGATGTGTGTAGTGTGTGTGTGTGTGTGTGTGTGTGTGTGTGTGTGTGTGTGTGTGTGTGTGTGTGTGTGTGTGTGTGTGTGTTTGTGATGGAGGGTGTGTGTGTGTGTGTGTGTGTGTGTGTGTGTGTGTGTGTGTGTGTGGGTGGTGGTGTGTGTGTGTGTGTGTGAGAGAGAGAGAGAGAGAGAGAGAGAGAGAGAGAGAGAGAGAGAGAGAGAGAGAGAGAGAGAGAGAGAGAGACAGACAGACAGACAGACAGACAGACAGACAGACAGACAGACAGACAGACAGAAAGACTGACAGAAGACAGACAGACAGACAGACAGACAGACAGACAGACAGACAGACAGACAGACAGAGAATGCTGAATGTTTTATTGATTAGGCCTTGGGCCCATTTCAGTGAAGGTTTTTATTCAAGTCAGAGTCTTGAAGGTGAATTCTACTTGTATACATATAATATATACAAACATGCATGCATACAAAAAGTATTCATATATATACATGTACATACGGTAATGAGCTGTGGGACTTACTTTAACATTTTAAATGGTAAACGCTTTCATGCTATAAGCAGCGAGACGTAACAAAAGAACCTTACTTGTTGTAGCAAGCAGGAGTGCTAACTTGAAGCTGGAAGGGCTAGTGAAATATTTTTTGGGTATGTACTGTTCTCTAATTTCTGTGTATTTCGGACAGATGACAATGAAGTGGACTTCAGTTTCCACGCCACTTTTACAAAAAGGGCAAGAATAGTCAACAGGTGTAACATCTTTATGATAGCATGGTTTGTGTGTCCCAAGTGGCGACACACCGAGTCTTAATCTGATCAAGAGAAGGACGACTTGAAAGTTCTGCAGACAGTAAAATGTTCTTTGATTCTTAAACTGTTATCCCATTCTTGCCTGTACATAGATAATACTCTCTCATTAAATTCCTTTAGAAATGCCTTTTCGTCTCCAACGCGCTGATTTACCCAAACACCATGAAAGTCATACCTGTACAGCGCATAGCAAACAGAAGATGCCCAAGTTGTCTTATGTTGTTCATGCAGATGCAACAGCATTTTATAAGCTTCAAATGGCAGACAGCAAAGTGGCATTTTCAAAATACGTAGCCAAAATTTTAGATGTGTGTGTATATATATATATATGTGTGTGTGTGTGGTGTGTGTGTGTGTGAGAGAGAGAGAGAGAGAGAGAGAGAGAGAGAGAGAGAGAGAGAGAGAGAGAGAGAGAGAGAATGAATGAATGAATGAATACATTTTATTTTAGACAGAGAGAGAGAGAGAATGCGTGCGTGCGTGCTTGTGTGTGTGCGTGCGCACGCATACGTGCGTGCGTGCATGCGTGTGGTGTCCTCTTTGTTCGTTCTGTCTGCCCTCTGTATAATGAGAATGGAGATGGGGAATGATTCTTAATAACCTTACAGCTCTCTTTTCCCTCATTCTTTGTTTTGCCCACACCTACAAAAAGGAGCACTGTCCATGTTCGCCTCGGGGTGGAGGAGTGGAGTATAGGGAAGCACTACAAAAGGCACTAAATTCAAAAGCCTGACAGTACATGCCCAGACTCCATGAGCGGATGACGGAAGTAACGTCGGTCTCATCTGAACCCGAGGGCTGCATCACTTCCGGTGCAGCATGTTTTAACAGAAGAATTAAGCCCATGGACTGAAATTTACAAGGCGCTTAAGCATGTCCGTGTCGGAAACGCCGTCACGAGAGCTGGTTTGGTCCGGCGAAAAGGCACTCGCTTGGTAAGCGCATGGACGTTAGTTCGAGTCCACTTCGGCTCTCCGTTCTCTTCCAAAATTGTGGTTTATAGATACTGTCTTGCGACTTTGGCATCGCCCTGATATAACCGCATTGGTTGACTGGGCGTAAAACACCAATTTACTTACTTGCGACTTTGGCCCTAGGTATTAACTTATGAAACATTCAAAACGGCTCACACCGCTGCCCATCATAGTGCAGAATCTTTCTAGTGGTGACAATGTAGCATTTGGTATACCACCACTCCCCTAACCCCTCCCAATAATGGGTAATTAATCAGTAGCGCCCTAATTAAGCGCTTACAAATTACTTAAGAATATATACATACATATTGAGCACAAAGATTCAAATGCATATCTACACACACACACACACACACACACACACACGCACGCACACACCACAGCACACCACACGCGCGCGCGCACACGCACACAGTATACCAAGGCACTGGGACTGAAGAACTGCTCTAATAAATCGTCTGGTTTCTGCAGACGTTGATGTACGCCCCTGCGGAAACGGGAGGTTGGGTGTTAAGCCGGGTCACCTCCCTTGTCTAACTAGGTTCACCTGTCTCTTTGCGCGGCTCGCCCCGCAACCGCCACTGACACTGCCATCCCCACAGACAAGTCTTTACCCCCCGTGCCCCCCCCCCCCCCCCCCTCCACATGCCACCCGCTCCACCCCCTGTGCGTGCAGCCACTGGGTCAACGCACTCCCGTTATCTCTGCGTGATGTCTGGGTATTAACAATAATTCATCAGGACAGAAAGCGTGAAACGCAAAATGCCCAGTAGTGCATAAAATGCCAGATCCGCAAACATTATCGTGCCACTTTAACCTTTGATAATTAAAACACACATACACGCGCGCGCGCGCACACACACACACACACACACTCTCTCTCTCTCTCTCTCTCTCTCACACAAACGCACGCACACAAACGCGCACGCACGCACGCACGCACAACACACACACACACACACACACACACACACACACACACACACACACACACACACTGACAAGCCATAAAGTTTCACAATTTCGCACTTTAACTTTTTTGTTTTTGTTTTCTCGTTTTCCTAAACTTAGTTTCGTTAGTGGTGGTGGACAATGGGACTGCTGCACACAACAAGTGCCCTGGCACGCTGGTGTGATCTCGGGCCAGAAAACAAACTGCGTGCTCACATCGCCAGAGGAACAAGACCGAAACGACTTCGGGCAACCGTTGACCAGCTCTGACACTTCGCGGCTACAAAAAGTGAAAAGTGGAATGGAAAGCCCAGACTGGAATGTGTCAATGGTCCACATTCACCTTCAGCAACTACCTATGGGTGTACTGTCCTGCACATGCCGGAGTGAACGGAAATGGCCCAGCAGATACACTGGCGGGCAAAGCAACCTTCACAAGTGGCTTGCGTCTCGGTAGATCTGAAGCGTTGAGGAGCTTGGAAACTACCTGCCGGCACAAAGCCAAGGACATCACACCATCGATCGCCTGGAGGAGAGAGGCGTGGAATAGGGGCGCGCTAGCCAATCTTCCTTGAAAGAACGAGAGAGGGCCATCGTCAATCAGTCGAACATTGGAACTGTTTCAAAGGCAACGTTGGTGAAACTTTTGAGACCGTGTGGAGCACATATGGGCTTTTCCGAGTGCATATATACCATCTTAAACTGAACTGAACTGACGATTCACGGTGTTTTCTACAGTCCAGTCCCGTATACCGTCGTTGAGGGAAAAACACGACTCTAAATTATAGATAAGAACAACGGCGTGTTCTTACAGCTTACAGCAAAATCCTCGATTATGAGTTTCTGTTTATATCCCTTCTATTAGTTGGAGGACTGGCCATCTAGAAGATCAAAGCACACAATAGATTAAAAATAAAAAGAATGTTGATTTTAATTAGACACCACAAAACATGTTTTGTTATGTCTAACTAAAATTTTAAAAATTAATGATAACAACAACAAATTCGTGTGTTTTTATCTTCTTTAGAACGCTGGCATTCAACTCTGTTTCATTTTTTTTTTCTTTTTTCGAGACTAGTTCCTTTGAACCAGTAGTATCAAGTTTGGCTGCAAAAGGTTCTGGAGTTCAGAATCCACACGAGAATATTTTGTTGAAGACTCAAACCCTATCGTAACCTTGACCTTGATGTTAGCAAGGTGTGTGTGTGTCTGCAAGCAGTTGAGAAGATAAATGTGGGTAAACAGTCACTGAGGATTCGAACCCACACAGGCAGTAATCCAAACCTGTTGTATAACACACTCTACAGGAATGATGTACCAACATACCAAGTGGCTCAGCGGTTCTGACTACGTATCGAACAAACAAAGCCTTTGAATCCCGTGACCTTTACTTTATTGACAGCAAACCCAGACTCTTCACAAATCTGTAATGTAGTCCGCAGAGTCTGGTAATAAGACACCAACATATCGTGTTAAGAAAAAGGGCGTTTTTGTCTGGAGAACGAGCTCCACACTCGGCGACGCCTCGTCAACAAGTAGCTGACAGTTTCCTCTCTTTGAGTCAACAAACACGAAGTAGACCAATGTTCTCTGTGGAGGCGGCTTGGGTTTTGTTGACCTCCGACAATTCCGTTGCTGTCGATCCATACTGCTCGGAGTTTCGCCCAATGCCGACATAAAAGTGATGCACGTGCAATTGATTTCCCGCAGAAGTATGTACAACCACGCGCTTTCCACTGCCGCAATTTTCGGCGGCTATGCCTGGGACTTGGGGTCTTTGATGCGAGTTAGTTAAGTTAGATATTCAGTAACCGGATTTTAACGTCCTGTCAACCGTACAGGGTCACCTCAGGAGGATCAAACACTGTCACATCAAAAGCGCCTACCCTGCAGCTCAAAGCGCTTAAAGTAAGTATTGGGCTACAAAATCACTCCAAATCGTTTCAAAACAACATATAGGTCCGTAATAACGTTCGAAGAGCAGAAACAGTCTTGTTTAAAACTTTTTCAGGCCTCGACTAGGTTTTTAATGCGTTTATTTTGGCAAAAGGTCGGAAAATACGGTCAACTGAACGTTTCAAAACCAGCGCCATTTTGAATGCGAGATTCCGCGAGAGCTATTTTAAGCTAAAGTCAAGGTCGGGCAGTGATGTCACAAACAGACCAGCAACCAAACGTGGAAGTCGGGTCTGTGTGAGTGTCCACAGGGCAACCGACTTTGAAAAATGTCCAGTTCAAATAATATAAAGAGGATTTCAAAACAACATATAGGGATGAAACTCCATTTCAGTAGTTGGGCCTTTGTTTATTCCCCCTTGTTATTTCATCTTTCTCGAGCCTTGTTAGGTGCGTGGCGTTTCGGCCTTTTCGTTGTATTTACTCTAGCTTTCACTACAGGCTAGACCTCATCTTGGAGCCTGCCTTTTACTGGGTGTTTTATTTTATTTTCCCAGTTTAGCCTTGTTTGTTTCATCATAATGTAACGATGAAAAAGGTTTGTTCGTTCTAGTTCAATAGACTAGCGATTTTGTGGCCTCCCTGTGTTGTTGTCGGCTGAATGGATTGTATCGTGTACACGGATTACGTGTATCCAGCCTTGTGGATTACGTTGCTCGCTGACATTTCTTGCCTCCTCTTTCTTTTCAGAAAGTGTTGTTGTTTTGTTTTTCTCTCTTTTCCTCTTCTTTTCCACCATGCGTTCTTTTTTTAATTTTTATCTCTGGTTTATTGGCCATTTCGTACCCGCTTGTTAGCTTGCCTGATTAGGGCAGCCATTTTGCATTTTTCTTTTCGTCTGCATTTGTTTACATCCCGATGCTTTGTCATCGGTAGTCCTGATTAGCGATTTGCTTTATCAGTCTGCAGCCTTTATTTTTCTAGATGGAAGCCGGGTTAGTGAGGGGTTAGTTACAGTTAGTTAAGATTCATGCTAGTTATGGTTAATTTGGCTTTCCATCTGTTTGTCGGCACAGTTATTTTTGCTCTGTGCTCTTATGGCTGCAACAAATGTAGTCAATGTAGTCGTCCACTCATTTGTTGCAGACAGTAGTCTATTAGACTGTTGTGATTTGGTGGTGTTTTTTCCACCTTATGTTTGCAGGTAGGCCACCGTTTGCGTTTTTGAGGTGGTTTCAGCTGTTTTTGTTTCTTTTGGTGTCAGCTGTTTGCTTGCCTGATTAGGGCAGCCATTTTTCGTTTGCCATCAACATTTGTGGTTTGGTCTTTCTTTCTTTGACATAGGCATTTGTGGTCTGTTCTTTTTTTCTTTTTGTCACAGGCATTTGTTTCTTACTTACACGGCCTTTTCTGCTGTAGGCATTCGTGCTAGACTTACTGTCTTTGCCTTCTTTCTTTCTTAATATTCTCAGATGCTAAAGAGCATATTAGGGACAAACTGCGATGTCGACCGAATGGTGCCGTGGCTTCGGCGCGGCCCCGTGAGAGTGCCGCTATTTTTCCCTAAGCCCTGTACTATTCGTTGGTGCACAGGCCAGCCTAGTTTCTGTTTACCTTTCGGCTTTTACTTTTCTCTCGGTTGTTTTCATTGATTTTTGCCTCGCTTTTGTTTTGTTTCTTAGACAAGGCAGGGGTATTTGTTGGTAGTTCAATAGTTGTACCTCCTGTTTTTCCTTTCTTTTCTCCGTGTTTACCATGTCCATTTGTTTTTTGTTTGTTTTCTTTCTCTCCTTCTTCTTCTTCTGCATTTATTACGAGTTCATTCTTGCTGAGGATTTGTGTGTTCATTTGCCTCTTTTGTTGATTTCCCTTTCTTTTTCTGGAGGGTTTCTTGTGAAAAATTTTTCCCTTTTTTAATTTCAATCTTTGCACTGGGTGCCAAGGTGTCAAAATGTATTTCTGAGTCCTTTGGTCGGTCTGGATATATTCCTTGTAGAATTGGCAAGGACGGAGGTTTCATCCGAAGAGACCGTTCCTTCCATCTACCAAGGATCAACCTAGCGAAAGCCGGGCGATGCGTGAACGATACCCTTTAGTAAAAAAATCATGTCTGTGTGGGTGTCCACAGGGTAACCGACTTGGAACAATTTCCAGTTCGAATCTCCATGGATGAAGCTTCCTTCGACTGCTGTCTTTCGGGAAGGTGTGAAAGGAAAACAATGACCCTTTGGTCTGCAGCTCTGCGCATCCCACGGCCGCACATTCGCGTGGCATTTTCGTTGTGGACCGATTGATGGTGAAAACGCGCCTCATTCGCCATTCGCCTCAGTGGTCTGTTTGTGACGTCAGAGACCTACGTCACGGATCTCGAGCGTATTTCGAGATTAAAACAAGCAGACGAAATTCGGCCTGATCGGCATGCATTTCTTCCTTCGTAAACATACTTTCATGGCATTTACATTTTATTAGATTTAAAGGTCATGTTATGCACTAGACTTTCATAATTGGGTCGATTTTCAACGTTCCGTTGCAAACAAAAACTGCCTTTACAAGCCCTTTAACAAGCATAGTATAGCACACATAATGTACATCGAGATGTAAATGTCATCAGCAATAAAAACTCATGTAAGACAAAAAGAAAGAAAAAAGCTAACACATAATGTAGACAAGGATTCAAGCGTAACTATGCGAAGGATGCACACGCAAGCACGCACGCACGCACGCACGCACACACACACACACACACACACACACACTATACAGACTGATATGGGTGATGGACAATGTTGCTTAACTAACACGCACACACACACACACACACACACACACACACACACACACACACACACACACACACACACACACCACACACACACTCACATGGACAATGTTGCTTAACTAACACACACACACACACATACACACACACACACACACACACACACACACACACACACACACACACACACACACACACACACACACACACACACACACACACACACACACACATAAACCGCTTCTCAAGTCAGTCCACAAAACCAGTCCTTACACAAACATAAAACAATTATACAAACGTCAAACACACATCACATTTTCAAAAAGTTAATCTCTTCACTCTGATTCAACAAAGTCACAGATTTGTATAACTTGTGAACGTAATGCTGGTATTGGACCGTGAACATGGCAAACTCACTTTACTCCACAGACCTATATATATATATATATATATATATATATATATATATATATATATATATATATATATATATATATATATATACAGGTCCATGCTATGCTTTACACCATATGACTCTATGTACACACAATACAGAGTCCATATCTCCTGCAGCTGAGACCTGAAAATGTTGTGGAAAACCCCTTCGGTTTTGGCGCGTACTTCCTCTCACAACAGTCATATTTCGCTCTTTCTTCAATGCAATCGTTCTCTCTTTCAGCAACAACAACAACAAATCTGGGCTCAGGCGTCTAGTAGGCGTCAGGCGTTCTGTGTGTGTGTGTGTGTGTGTGTGTGTGTGTGTGTGTGTGTGTGTGTGTGTGTGTGTGTGTGTGTGTGTGTGTGTGTCTCTCTCTCTCTCTCTCTCTCTCTCTCTCTCTCTCTCTCTCTCTCGTATCGAAAAAAATGCGACGGAAGATCGAAGAAGCTTTTGAAGTATTGACCAAGTTGAAGAACACGTGGTCCGACTATGCTCCTATTCTGAGACACTGTGGAAGGGAATGTAAGGCAGTCATTATTCCCTGCCTCAGGGAATGTAAGGCAGTCACTATTCCCTGCCTCAGGGAATGTATGGCAGTCATTATTCCCTGCCTCAGGGAATGTAGGCAGTCATATTCCCTCCAGGAATGTAAGGCAGTCACTATTCCCTGCCTCAGGGAATGTAAGGCAGTCATTATTCCCTGCCTCAGGGAATGTAATGCAGTCATTATTCCCTGCCTCAGGGAATGTATGGCAGTCATTATTCCCTGCCTCAGGGAATGTATGGCAGTCATTATTCCCTGCCTCAGGGAATGTAAGCAGTCAATCCTGCCTCAGATAAGCAGTCATATTCCCTGCCTCAGGGAATGTAAGGCAGTCATTATTCCCTGCCTCAGGGAATGTAATGCAGTCATTATTCCCTGCCTCAGGGAATGTATGCAGTCACTATTCCCTGCCTCAGGGAATGTATGGCAGTCATTATTCCCTGCCTCAGGGAATGTAATGCAGTCATTATTCCCTGCCTCAGGGAATGTAATGCAGTCATTATCCCTGCCTCAGGGAATGTAAGGCAGTCATTATTCCCTGCCTCAGGGAATGTAAGGCAGTCATTATTCCCTGCCTCAGGGAATGTATGGCAGTCATTATTCCCTGCCTCAGGGAATGTAAGGCAGTCATTATTCCCTGCCTCAGGGAATGTAAGGCAGTCATTATTCCCTGCCTCAGGGAATGTATGGCAGTCATTATTCCCTGCCTCAGGGAATGTAATGCAGTCATTAGTCCCTGCCTCAGGGAATGTAAGGCAGTCATTATTCCCTGCCTCAGGGAATGTATGGCAGTCATTATTCCCTGCCTCAGGAAATGTAAGGCAGTCATTATTCCCTGCCTCAGGGAATGTAAGGCAGTCATTATCCCCTGCCTCTAAGGAGTATTTGTCTATATGAACCAGCCATGTATAAAACCAAACAGCGCTGTACGTATACCACTTCGATGGATATTAAACTAAAAACAAACTATAAAAGGCTACATTCAGTCACTCATTCAAAATCACACGCGACAAGAGCGCAGTGGGTCTGCTTGAGAGCAGAGAATAGCGCTATATAAAAGCGACCACGAACATCCTCAACCTTAGCCTTGTGAGCCGGTTCGGCCTAGCGGGAAGGCGTTAGGCTGGTAAGCAGAGGGACCTCGGTTCGAATCCACTTCGGCTCTCCTTTCTCTTCAAAAGTTGTGGTCTGTGGATACTGTCTTGCGACTCTGTCCCTCACAATCAATGAAACATTAAAATGGCTCTCATCGCTGCCCATCATTCTGGTGGTGACAGTGTAGTGATAGGTATATATATAAATATATAATCTCCTCCCCCCCCTCCCCCCCCCACCTCCATACCCCTTCCCCCCATCTCCCCGGCCCTAATAAACCTTGTGGTTTCTGTGGCCGTTAAGCACCATCTTTACTAACCTCAGAGAAATGTGAGCCGGTTTGGCCTAGCGGGAAGGCGTTAGGCTGGTAAGCAGAAGGACCGCGGTTCGATTTCGCTACGGCTCTCTCTCTCTTCAAAGGTTGGGGTCTGCGGACGCTGTCTTTGTGACTTTGTCCCTCACAATTAATGAAACATTAGCATGGCTCTCGTCGCTGCCCATCTTAATGCAGGAGTCATTCTGGTGGTGACAGTGCAGCGTTAGGTATAGTCTCCCTCTTCCCCCACCACCCGGGATCTCGGTCCCCGCCAGCACCTCTTCGGAGACAACTCAGCGTTAAACACGTTTCATCAAACCAAACTCGAACAGACATGAGTGGGACGTCATTTGTATTGTCCACCTCCTACAATACGCAACTGGACACATTAGGCTATCATACAATCGGGTCGGTACCACACAAGTGAAACAGACGTTAAACTAGAATCAGCTGCAGCTGCTGTCACTCGGTCAATGACGAAATGACCGATGTCCAACGCCAAAGTGCATCTCGTGTTTGAAATAGTTTGTACTTAATAAAAGTAGGAGCTCTGTGGACTTTAAAGTGTGCGCTACGCGGCAGTATTACGATGCAATAAATATTTTATTTCGTTATCAGTACAATTTAGAACATCCCCGGTTAAAGTGCTTTGCACTCGCCACTATTTAGATCGGGACTGACAAGGAGTTTTCCCCATTAGCCTAAAAAAACTGGCAGAAAAGACCTCCGTAACAAGAGCCACGCCACCTCGGCACCTTTGCTTTCCGTTCTGATTGTTTTCTTCTGGTTATTGCCATGTACCAGCGATAAACGTTCTGGGTCCGCAGATTTATTTACTACATACTTTGTGTGCGTACAAGGACATTATTTTACCCCACCCCCCACCCCGACCCCCTGTCAGTTCAAATTTCTCTCTCTCTCTTTCTTACACACACACACGCACGCACGCACGCACGCACGCACGCGCACGCACGCACGCACGCACGCACGCACGCACACACACATACACTCTCTCTCTCTCTCTCTCTCTCTCACACACACACACACACACACACACACACACACACACACACACACACACACACACACACACCAATATCGTTTGAAGCACGATTCCGATCATCATGACGGTCGGAGGTCATTAGTGACGTTAATCTAAAGACAACCGGCGCCCGACGTAACACCAACAATTCATCACCAACGAGAACTTGACACGTAAACAATAAGAGGACAGTCTATCAAAACTGACGCGTCAAATAAAAATTCGTTATTTAAAAAGCAAACACAAAGTTTTAATAACCTTGAAGAACCCACCGTAGCCACATCAAAACTTTCGAGAAGATCTATACTGTGCCCATCGGTCTACCGCCTCAACTCTGTCCCCAGGATGGTGAGGGCCTGAAACATTCGCCCCCCCCCCCCCTCCCCGCCCAACCCTCCCTCCCTCGCATCAACTGCTGTGTACTGGATGTAGCTTGGGCTGTGCTGTAGGTCTCCAGCAATGGCCTGGGTACAACACAGGTTGTACCTGGGGCTGTCCCAGCAGTGTCCTGGGTACAACACGGGTTGTACCTTGAGCTGTCCCAGCAATGTCCTGGGTACAGCATTGCTTGAAGCTGGGGCTGTGCTGAAGGTCCCCAGCAACGGCCGTTGTACCTGGGGCTGTCCCAGCAATGGCCTGGGTACAACACAATCATGAACCTGTGGCTGTCCCAGTAATGGCCCAGGGTACAACAGGTTGGAGCTGGAGCTGGGGCTGTCCCAGTAATGGCCCGAGTACAACAGGTTGTACCTGTGGCTGTCCCAGTAATGGCCCGGGTACAACAGGTTGTAGCTGGGGCTGTCCCAGCAATGGCCTGGGTACAACACAGGTTGTAGCTGGGGCTGTCCCAGCAATGGCCTGGGTACAACACAGGTTGTAGCTGGGGCTGAATGCTCTGTATGTCCCCAGCAATGGCCTATATCTACTTCCGCATTCCTGCGCTCATACTCTGGGCATTTCCGCGCCCTCACCCATCCCAAGTGTGCCTGTGTTCATTCTCACGGCCACATCCATTGCGGAACCTAGGCCCACCTGCACCCACACCCGTCATTATCCTTGTCCCTATGGCCACACCCAGCCCGTATCTACATCCATTGCTGCATCCAGGCCCAAATGCACCCACACCAATCATGAGCCTTGTTCCTATGGCCACACCCAGCCCGTATCCACATCCATAGCTGCATCCAGTCCCAAATGCATCTACACCAATCATGAGCCTTGTTCCTATGAGTGTGGCCACACCCAGCCCGTATCCACATTCATTGCTGCATCCAGGCCCAAATGCACCTACACCAATCATGAGCCTTGTTACTATGGCCACACCTAGTCCTTATCTACATCCGTTTTTACACCCACATTGAAGTCCGTATCTACATCCATTCCTGCACCCACACTAATCACTTGTTCCTGTAGTCACACCCAGTCCGTATTAACATCCATTCCTGCACTCTGACCTACCTGCACTCACACTCATCATTTAAGACCCAGGTGCCCAAGAACTCGAACTCGAACTCGAAAACTTTATTTTACAAGGATTGTAGTTCAGGTTTAGTCAAAAACCTGTCTAACAGCTAGTCCCTGCTAAGCTTATGATGAGTAAAAAATAAAACTACAGGCATCGTTTACATATATATATATATATACATATAGGAGTAACACAGAGACTTATTTTGCTGTCTACATAATACATAAATATATATACACCGCCCACCTGTAGCACGGCGCTGTCCTTCCTCGGGCGGTTGCTGGTGTAGATGAAGGTGACGTTCAGCACGGTGATGCTCCAGATGAAGACGACCAGCACCAGCACGGCCACCAGGCGGCGCCACATCCACCGGCCCAGCATGCCCGCACAGCGCACGTGCCCCGAGGACGACCGCATGAGGCGCGTGAAGTGTGGGGGGCTAGCCGTGGTCACATGAAGCGTAGGGTCCGGTGGGGAAGAGCTGGGGTTGACAGGGTTAGGGTCGCCTCCGGCCAGCAGTCGCTGCTGCCACCTGCTGAGCTGGTGCCTCTTTTTCAGTCTGGGGGACAAGAGGAGCAGATTGGTGTGAATGGGTCACACACTGAGACAATTAGGGACTACATGCACTCTATTGGAGGCATCACTGATTGTATCATTTTTGTCACGACAAAAGTTTTGTTGCGACAAACACGTGTTTGTCGCGACAAAAGCTTGTCACGACAAAATTATGTTTGTCGCGACAAAAATATGTTTGTCGCGAAAAAAACGTTTGTCGCGACAAGCATACTTTTGTCGCGACAAAAGACGGGTTTTGTCATGACAAACACGTGTTTGTCGCGACAACACTTTTGTCGCGACAAAAATGATACTTGTGGCAGCTCCCGCCAATGATAGTATATTGCACTGAGTGTGCGGGAAAAGAGGAGCAGATTGGTGTGAACAGGTCACACACTGAGAGAGAGGAATACATGCACTCTGTTGTAGGCTTCACTGTCTGATCTGCGTGACTGTATACTGCACTGCGTCTGGGGGGGAAAAGGAGAAGACTGATGTAAAGGGGTCATACATTGAGAGAAGGGAACACACTCTATTCAAGATTACTTTATTATCTCATCAGAGAAATTAACACGTGGCTGAACATTAACCACATCACAGTACACAATAACACATATTGTATATTTTAAAACTCAAATAACAGTTATTGTAAATACAAGTTACATAATAAACTAGCAATTTATGTAGTTTACACACACACACACACACCACACACACACACACACACACACACACACACACACACACTGTTCTAATGTTTGAAAGGATTTATCTGTTCAGAAATGCTATTGACAGTGCAGCAGAACAAAACTTTCTTTTAATTTCATTAAGAAGCTCATTAATATTTAACAAGGACATGGCTGTTGTCATCCACAATACAACTGACTTAAGTGTTCTTGTCTTTCACCCACAACCTTGCCACACACACTTTATTCAGGACATTTTTGCTTTTCACATTCAAGCCTCCAAATCAGCACAGGAACGAAAATGTTAAAACTGATTTAATACAACTCCAGTAGAAAGTGCCTACAACAGCTTTTGAAGGCAAAATATTCTTCGCTGACATCTTTTGTGAATAAAGTCAGTGTTTTTTTTTAAATTCAACTTGTTGTCTAAGACTGTTCCTAGATATTTGTACTCAGTCACTCTTTCAACTTTCACGCCATCAATAAAGAGATCTGGAATGACAGTTGGAGCTTTTCTAAAATCGATCAGCATTTTCTTTGTTTTCGTTACATTCAAGTGAAGGGAATTATACCTGCACCAGTTGCTGAACCTTTCAACTTCAGCAAAATAAACAGAATCTGAGTTGGAAAGATCTTCCATTGCAGAATCATCTGAGTATTTTATGACTGGTGTTGTGTCATTTGTACAGAGTGTAAAAAGAATAGGAGATAGGACAGTGCCTAGTGGAGGGCCGGTGGAAATAGAGCGGGAAGACGAGAGTACAGCTTGCTGACGAACTGTCTGTGAACGACTGACAAAAAAAGTCGACAATCCAGAGAATAGACTTGGGTTAACGTCGAGTTTCAAAAATGTGCTTGCCATGAGGTGTGGTTGCATGGTATTGACGGCAGAAGAAATGTCGATGAAGAGAATTCGGGCAAATGAACCTGGATTTTCAAGATGAGTATATGCATTGTGCAAAAGAGTGAGTGTTGCGTCTTCGGTGCTCCTGTTGTGCTTGTATGCAAACTGATATGGGTCTAAATGGGGCTTCGTGTGTTTCATGAGTTGAGGATGACACGTTCAAAACACTTCGTTACAACAGATGTCGGAGCAATCAGACGATAATCGTTTAAACAAGGATTCTGTTTTTTGGGAACAGGATAGATTACAGAGGTTTTCCAAGTAAAGGGTACAGTGTTTTCTTTCAGAGACCACGTGAACAACTGACTGAAAACAACAGAAAGCTGGGAAGCGCACGATTTCAAAAGTCTTCCACAGATGTTGTGAGGACCAATTGCTTTGCTGGTGTTAAGCTGCAGAAAAATGCCCTCGACGATCTTGGCGTCAATCACAAAAGCTTCAACATCATCCACCATCTTTTCCTGTAGTTCTGACCTGATCCGGGCTAGTTCAGTTCTTAAGTCTTGAGTATCAATTCGGCAATAAAAGCCATTCAGTTCATCTAAGCGCTCCTTTTGTTTATCACCTAGCTTGTTTGAACTGTTTAATTTAGGCTTGGTGTGTCCAGCTAGTGTTTTAAGACCCTTCCATGTGTCACGCATATTGCCAGTTTGAAAGCGAAAGTCGATTTTTTCTTTGTACTGTTTCTTCGTTTCTCTGATTTCCTTTCTGAGTTTACTTTGAACACGTTTCCGTTCACTCTGGTCTTTAGCCTGAAAAGCAATCTTCTTTGGTGAGAGTTTTTTCCCAAGGATTTTGACACCCACGGCTTGTTGTTTGGGTAACTTTGGACTGTTTTCTTTGGAAGTATCATATCTTCACAGAACGTTTTTTTTTATATCAGATATGTCATCAGTGGCATCGTGAATATTATCGCAAGAGTCTATAAACATTTCCCAGTCTGTGCAATCAAATCAAACCTTGCAGCTGCTCGACAATGCCACACGACCAGACTTTTACACCTTTCTTCACAACTTGTTCTGTTTGTATCTTGGATCTGTAAGCGGGAATAAGGTGAATGGTACTGTGGTCAGATGTTCCTAAAGGTGGGAGATTTACAGATTTATAAGCATCAGGAATACTGCCGGAGCAAAGATCAAGTGTTTTTTGTTGTTGTTTTTTCAGTCGGGTTGGGCACCACTGACTGATCTGTGTAAGTGTACACCGCGCTGTATATAATCTGCCGACGGATACGCCCCTCTGTAATTATATAAGCTTACCCGTGTACGTCTCCGCGGATACTCCCATACACAGCCGCTTCCGTGGATACGCCCACATATAATTGCCACCATCTGTGTGTGTGTGTGTGTGTGTGTGTGTGTGTGTGTGTGTGTGTGTGTGTGTGTGTGTGTGTGTGTGTGTGTGTGTGGTGTGTGTGGGTGTGTGTGGTGTGTGTGTGTGTGCGCGCGCGTGTGTGCAGTGTGTGTGTGTGTGTGTGTGTGTGCGCGCGCGCACGCCGTGGGTGTGTGTGTGTGTGTGTGTGTGTGTGTGTGTGTGTGTGTGTGTGTGTGTGTGTGTGTGTGTGTGAGGCGTATGTGTGTGTGTGGAGGATGAGGTCTATTTTTGTGTCACGTAATTGTCAAAACCGACTCGCACAGTTGCTAAAGCACCGAACATGCATGCTCAGGTCCTAAAACATCAGTTGCCACAGCCTTCATTGTTATGACCTCTTAAAACATCTCTTAGGTCATTCTCCTCCATCTGAAGACGGCAAAACAAGCTGCACCTGCCTTTCTCCATCTAGTAACATCGCTCTATGCGCCGGTGAACTAACTTTGCAAATGTATCACGTCTAGCTTCGTTAACAGGAAAACAACTTCGTCTCCCCTGCCCCCCCCCCTCTCTCACACACACACACAACCAACAAAGACGTGCTAAATCCAGCAGGAGTGTTGCTGGTTAATCCAGCAGCCACGCTAAGTAGCACGAACATAATTCGTTTACAGGTAATGATGCAGCTTTTTGGCCCCGCCCCCTCCCACCCACCCCTCTCCCACCCCCGACGTCCTTTATGCACTGCAGATGCGTGTCAGGCTGTGAGGTGTTGCACCATCGGGAGCGTCTATACAATACATATGTAGGAGTTCAAATCCTACCGGTAGAAATTAGAATTGGGATTTCTCCCGGGAGATGTCAAAATTGCGATCTCTGATGGTAGGATTTTGCACCTTGCCAGTGCTGATCGTAGTTTTTATTTCTACCGGGGAAAATCCCAGTCTGAATCTTCAATGAAAAGGATTGTAATTTTTAGTCCTAAAAGTGTTAATCTGACCGAATGAAATCGGTACGTACAAAAAAAAAGAGAAGAAAAAAAAAGGAGAAAAACAAAACAAACAAAAACCCGGATGTATTACTGCACTAGGCCGTAATTATATGTCTATGTCAAGTTGGGAGGTGCTGAGTAAAGGTAGTCCATAATCCATATCTGTCCATATATATATATATATACATTAACAATCACCCAACACACACATACTCTCTCTCTCTCTCTCTCTCTCTCTCTCTCTCTCTCTCTCTCTCTCTCTCTCTCTCTCCTTATTTATTCTCTTGCATCGATTTAAGCTGGTCAGATTTTAAATGTTATCAGCAAAGATTAAAATATATTTCAATGATAATCCGAATTGGGATTTCTCCCGGTAGAAATCGAAACTGCGATCTGTACTGGCAAGAATTAACATCCTACCGGCAGAGATCGCAATTTGGATGTGGAGACACACACACACACACACACACACACACACACACACACACACACACACACACACACACACACACACACAAAGCACAGCTGTGCGTTATAAACAATAGGTAATCTTCACATTTCATCATCACAACAGCCGTTACATATCATATGTACCACCTACACCAATATCACTTAGTAATCATTCGCATATATTTCTGACTTTGTTACAGTTACCAGAGAGAGAGACAGAGAGGGCGCCCACCGTGTGTTACATGAGGTGTATAATATATCATACGGAACATTTGACACAGTGAGTGTACTCCATCTATTACACTAAACGAATCCACTTGTTGTCATCAACTAATGTCACAGTATATTTTTAATGTTCAGTTGATATTTCTGATTGTTTGCCTCAAGGGCTCCGGCTGGATGTAAAAAAAGAAGAAAAAAAGAAAAAAAATCCTGTACCGGAATTATTTTATTACAATCGTAATTATTATTTTTTCTCTCCCCTTTTTCAAATCGTACGGTCACTCGTTCGTACCACCGTGAATAAACCCACTGTTCTAGACAAGCCGCCGGAAACGCTACAAAGTGGTTTCCGAAAGTGTTACGGCCTAACGATCATGATGGAAGTCCACTCAGTTTCACGAGCAAGAAAGACACGGTCACTCTATCCGCAAGCGAAAACGACACTGTAATCCAACGTTCGATTTACCTTGGTGTAGCCGATTGTTAAGCCGTCGCACAGCCGATTTGTCTTAATTAGCTCCACGTGTAAATAAAATCGAGTCATCATCGCTCTGTCTCGGCCAAGTGTGCGTGTGCATGGCGGGCTTCCGCCGAGACTGATGCTCACGTCTGCTGCACTGTGAACCCTCTAGTGCCTCATCTGACTGCGTGTTAGCGCCCTCCGGCCGCAGCATAGAACGACCCTGCTTTCCATTGCAAATCGGACTGTACCACGCTTCGACATGACACCCAAGCGGACAAAGAGCGGAAAGGCCAGAGGCCAGCGAGCGAACGAGAGAGAGAGAGAGAGAGAGAGAGAGAGATAACGTCACATATCGTAACTCATTTTTGCATGATGTAGGTGACGCAGTAGTGATTACAGCCGTCATGCACATTGTGCAATTATAGGCAAGTAACTTTGAAAGCAAAGTAGTCATAATAGAGGAAAAACAACCCAGCAGTTGTCACTGTAGTTATTCATGAACTTTGATTTTGCCCGCGAAGGTTCGTAAAACAGCACACAACAAAAAAGAAAGAAAGAAAAAGAAGCATTTTTAAAGCCCAAACAAAACTGGTCACAGCTAATGATTTTTTTCTTTTCCAAATACATTTTTTAACCCGCTGAAGCCCTCTGTGATACATGTGTGTGGCTCAAAGCTCAAAGCGCTATACATCTATATGCATGAATCAGAAACAGCAACAGAAAAGTCGGGGGAAAGGGGGCGGGAATAGGGGGAGTGAAGGCATTGGTGGGAGTGAGGTGGGGGGGGGGGGGGGGGGGGGGGGGCGGGTAAGGGGGAGGGGGGTTTGAAAAGGTACTACTTTATCAGCGGATGTTGTTAAGGCCTACCGCTTAATAGCTACACGGTCGAGAGTCAAGATAATAATAACAATGTTGTCTATTGCTGGTCACAGCTGCCTCAGCAATAATATTGTAAACGTACCAGCGCCTACATTGCCCAAATTTCAATTAGGTGAGTGAAAAGGTTTATAAACGTCTATAAATATCCTGTTGCCTGAATACGTGGCATGTTCTCTCTCTCTCTCTCTCTCTCTCTCTCCTCTCTCTCTCTCCTCTCTCTCTCTCTCTCTCTGTTTGTCATCAGGGACAGATTTGTAACAATAAAAAAAAGCCGACTTGTGCTTAAATCTTTATCCTAAAAAAAAGCGCCGACTTGAGCTTAAATCTTTATCTTTGTGTAATAAAGTATTATCCTCTCTCTGCTTAACAGACTTCTTTAGTTATCTAAGGACTGCCTACTTGACCTTGAAGGCAGTACCCCTTCTCACGACAGTGCACCGTCAGATAAAGTTCTATTCCAAAATGCAATGGTTAAGCAGTTCAAGAGAGACAGACACACACAGTGCGAATAACAACAACAAAAAGCCCTGACAGGCAGAAAGGACGCACTGATTCCGATATAGTACCACCACCACCACCACCACCTCACTCACTCACTCACTCACGCACGCACGCACGCACGCACGCACGCACGCCACACACACACACACACACATACAGACAAAGTCGGTACCGGGAAGAGGGTGTGGTATAAAAACCGTGTTTGGGAACGAAGCAGCCTGGTCTGTGGACGTTAAGCACCATGTTTACCTTACGAAGCAGCCGCAGAGCTCAGGAGCTGTGTGAAAAGTCGAGGTGGCCGTCCTGGGATCGTCGTCCTAACAAACCTGATGGTTTCTGTGGGCGTAAAGCAACATCTGAAGAAGTAGCCACAGCCTCCGAGCTCAGGAGCTGTGTGAAAGTCCAGGTGGCCGTCCTGAGCTCCCGTGTCCCTAAATAAGCCTCGAGGTTTCTGTGGCCGTAATGCAGCAGCGAAACATTGAAACGCAGCAGCCGAAGAACAGGAACAAAAAACCGTGCAACATTTACTGCGCCCTGCCACAAACTACATCAACGATTCCACGCGGTGCCCTATACACACGGTACTGACGCACCGTAGGTTAATGTCACTGCCGCCAGCAAAGGTTAATGACAATGGCTCCGCATCTTGGCCGACGTAATGCGGAAGCAGGAGGCGGGTAACAACTATAGCGGACAGTCCTGCATGACTTATTTACGGGTGGACGATCCCATCGAATAGTCCTCCACCGGAGAGGAGCAGAGGAACTCGGAAACCGAGCCACCTGGGGAAATGAATGAAAGATGAGAGGCCGCGCGATCCGCAGTGTAGCGATGTACCATGCAGGGGCGGGGAGAAAGCAGAAAAATAGTGCATCGCCCTGTATCCACCGCCACCGCTTTGAAGCCGTCTCCATGACCCTGCACGTCCTGCAGACTTGTACATCACGCTGTCTCCACCGCACCGCTTTGTAGCCGTCTCCAAGACCTCGCAGGCTTACTTTTGCATCATGCTGTCTCCCCTATCAGTGCTTTGTAGCCGTCTCCTAGACATTGCCGGTTTTACTTCAAGTACATCACGCTGTCTACCCCACCACCGCTTTGTAAAGCCGTCTCTAAGACCTAGTACGTTTTACTTGTACATCACGCTGTCTCTACCACCGCCGCTTTGTAGCCGTCTCCCAGACATTGCCGGTTTAACTTGTACATCACGCTGTCTACCCCACCACCGCTTTGTAGCCGTCTCCCAGGCATTGCCGGTTTTACTTGTACATCACTCTGTCTACCCCACCACCGCTTTGTAGCCGTCTCCCAGACATTGCCGGTTTTACTTGTACATCACGCTGTCTACCCCACCACCGCTTTGTAGCCGTCTCCCAGACATTGCCGGTTTTACTTGTACATCACGCTGTCTACCCCACCACCGCTTTGTAGCCGTCTCCCAGACATTGCCGGTTTTACTTGTACATCACGCTGTCTACCCCACCACCGCTTTGTAGCCGTCTCCCAGGCATTGCCGGTTTTACTTGTACATCACCTGTCTACCCCACCACCGCTTTGTAGCCGTCTCCCAGACATTGCCGGTTTTACTTGTACATCACGCTGTCTACCCCACCACCGCTTTGTAGCCGTCTCCCAGACATTGCCGGTTTTACTTGTATATCACGTCTCCAGGACCTTCTACGTTTTCCTTGGCTGCAGAGTAACGACAGTTTGTGCTCGAAATAGTTTTAGTGCACGCTGGGTTATTTTAGTTTAGCCACAGTCCACCGAACTCCCACATGGGCTACAGGATCTTCACCGTGCGTATACATGTAATTTTTTTGCATGTGCCACAGTTTACACCGTCGGATTTGTAGTTGAATTACGAACTGGACTCGGCGAAAATAACAAAGATTGACGTTTAATTTTGTCCTGTATAATGAAACACACGCAATGTAAAATAAATAAATAAACAAGCGGGAGGGAACTTCGGTGGTTCGTCAAAATTCGTTCCTGTCACATTTTATAGCAACTTTCAACTAGAAACAGAGACAGAAAAGGCTAAAAATGTAAAAGGGAAACGCACTGGGAAATAATATTACGTTAAAAATATTTTTTTAAATGCATGCTACTTACAAAATGACACCTATGTGAGTGAGTGAGAGAGAGAGAGAGAGAGAGAGAGAGAGAGAGAGAGAGAGAGAGAGAGAGAGAGAGAGAGAGGTGCGTGTGTGCGTGTGTGTGGTTGTTGTTGTTGTTGTGCGTGTGCGTGCGTGCGTGCATTACCACTATCTGCTCCTTTTACGTTTCTGAACAATGTTGCGTTGAACGCAAGTGGTCAGTTACATGTTGTGTTACAAAATCGCTGTTGTGTTACAAAATCGCGTGTTCTGTTGTAAAATCGCGCCTGTCATCCGTCAACAGCTCCAACACAGAAAATCTCTTAATTCACTATCACATAAACGATGGAAATTGATTAAGTGACGGCAGCAAAAACTATAGGGCCCCCCTCTCTTTGTTGAAATGTCTTCGACCGATGGTGTTTTTTTGTTTTGTTGTTGTTGTTTTTAGGCGCAGAGCTTAGACCAAAGCACAGCCTTCAATTTCATATACGGCATTTCGTCCGTGTCCATTTCACAAACCAGTGCTTCCTGAGTTCTTGCCAGTCCGTTTCAAGTTTCGATCGAAAGTAAAGGAAATTGCTAGATCGTCTAAGTCACACACAGGGTGCCGGCTGTTGCCGGAACTGGTTGCCAGCGCATTTTGTCGATGTGCTGAGTTCTCTTTCCCCCCAGTTTTTCAGGCTTCTTTAAAGTAAAGCGTGCAGTTAAATAGCTATTTTCAACGCCCGGTAAACCGTGTAGGCTATGCAAGCGCTCAGTCAATCAACTGTCTGACATAATCTCGTATTTGTCGTACGTTGCACCTTTTACGATGGATTCTGGCTTCTGATTCCTCGTCGAACTCTGCTAATTCTTCTTGCGCGTTTCTCCGGTCACACAGTTGGTGGTAGTGTTGTAGTCAGTAGAAAACTCTGGGTGAGAGTGAGAGGTCAGGGATCAGGTTCAAGTACAAACAGTCTCAAACAACTGTCTGCTTCTTCGTTCGTGGTTTCACGTGCGCTGTTTCTAACACTGTGTATTATGGGGGACCAAACTAACGCTGTCGGCGGACTGCCTTCAGCGGGCCTAGTCGAGTCACTTGTGTCAGGGTCGTCGCTCTTGGGGGATGGTGTTGGCATAAAATTTGCAAGCAAAGGCACTGAAGAGTCGCAGTCACACGAATCACTTAATCTCATTTAGCCTGGTTATTTTCCGATTTCTGTCTCTCCTGTGGCCTTATCGTACCACGGTGGCTTCTTCTGACCGACCTGATTAAGAATTAATAATGATGGCAAGGTCGGCTGCCGGAGAAAACCTCAACACAATCACAGTGGTATTCCCACCTACAACTAATTTCCAAGTAGTCTTTCTTTCCGCAAGTCATTCTGGCCATCTTTTACTGCTACTGGTAAAAACAGTTATCCAGTTAACTGATCGCCTATTTGAAAGCTTCCAAATGAGAGGGGGAAAGAAATCTGAAACAAGGACGATTTCTAGCGTTCTAAAACAAGATCCAAACACATGAAAGGTTAAAAGGAACACTAATTTAACATGGCAATACAAAACATGCGAATTTTCATGATTTTCAGTTTGACTGTCACGCCGACATTCTTCCAAACACTGGAGGCATTGTCTTAACACACCACAAATGAAACCGGATATTTTCATGTTTCACGGTTCATATGTTGTCCAACAGTTGTTTTGAAAAAGGGGCTTACCCCGAAAATTCGCATATGTTTTATACTGTCATGTTAAATTAGCGTTCCCTTTAACCTTTTATGTGTTTGGATCTTCTAAATGAGACAATCATTTTTGAAATATGCGTGTCGACGCCAACGAACGTGTCAGTTTTGAAAACTTGCACGCACATTTATAAGACATGTATGCTGAACATGTGCTTTCCTTCATCTCTCTTTTTGTTTTGTTTTTGTTTTGTTCTGTTTTGTTTTCTTCTTTCTTTCTTTTTTCCCCCCTTCATTTTTTATAGATTTTTTGTTTTCTTTTTTTTTGTTTATTTTTTCTTTTCTCTCTCTCTCTCTCTCTCTCTCTCTCTCTCTCTCTCTCTTTTTTACTTCCCAATTATGAGATATAAATTCCAGAAACAGTCATGCTGACGCCAGCTGGCCGCCTTTTGGAAGCTTCCAAATGACAGACACGACTTTTTGATCCGCGCGAGATCAAGGGCAGAGCACCCCCTAGACAGCCAGAAGCCAAACGAAGGGACGAGGAACAGAAGAGGGAGGAGGAGGGGGGTCGAGTCAACAACAGGAAACCAAGGCTAAGAATTACAGTTATTGATACTGAACTCTATCTGAGAAAGAAAGGG
>JABMCL010001612.1:620000-780000 GCA_018857735.1 Alviniconcha marisindica | reverse complement strand
TGGTCCGCAAAACAAACGCTTCCCGCACCACTGGGGAATCAGTGTGGACACAGACAGCTCGTTCCTGTTTGCATGGCGCTAGAATCACTTCGATTGAGTTCAGGCTCTTCCCTCTGTCCCCTTTAGGAGGAGAGTGTTGGGGGGGGGGGGGGGGGGGGGGGGGGGAGGAAGACAGTTGCCTTGACGCCGAAGAGGAGCGATTAGGTATACATCATGCTGACAATCAGTGGAAGGGGTGAGTTATCAAAAATCAACGCTTGCTTTCCGTTGACGAGTGCTTTATCCAACAGGACGATCTCGTTGTACCCAAGCCATCATGCCTGTGGAACGCTGCATATGTGTGTGTGACCGTGAAACAGAATCGAGTTAGTTAGTTAGTAGGTGCTTTGAGTCCAGTCAACCGTATAGGGTTATATCAGGGTTAAAAACAGAACTGAATGCACATCAAAACGTGCACAAAGTTAAAAAGAACACCACAGAACAACTCGCATATATATATATATGTTGTCTTTTGTCCTGCCTTCGTCTCACTCTGGGAAACGGACAAATGACTAAGGTACCATCACCTTGACGTTACTGAAAAGGTGTTACCTGTGCTTGTTCACGTGCACGTTGTCTTGGCATGGCAATCTAGCGACGGGTTATGTAACTTATATAATAAGTACAAATAACCAAATACAATAACGACTCCGCTTTGGCGTGGGCTGTGTCACAACACACTGACAGTGACACCAGCAAGAACACCAAGGCTATACATTAAAACTGTATGCTCGGCACAGTTATACCTGTGTGGACTATCTTCAGCCATGATAAGCTTCTTGCATAGCAACATTCATTCTCATTAAATGGAGAGAAACCCTACGAATACGGCGTGTGGCAGCCTATGTGGAGGGGTAATAAACGACAAAACAAAACAAAAAACGGCCACACACGCAATCCCTCAACCCTGTGGAATGCTTCTGTCAAACGAATGTACAGCTGCATGATTGTAACCGGGTGACCCCCACCGAGCTCAGCTGGAGAATGCTACAACAGCAACAACAATAAGAACAGCATTCACATGCATGCTATTCACAAGGGGCGTGGGAAGGCGGAAATCACGTTAAAATGTGTGCGGTGTTTTATTTGTGACATTAACTGTACCCCAAAACAACGCACAGTAAACAATAACAACAACAATACACCCACCCACCCACAGACACACACACAGACACACACAGACAACAACACACACACACACACACACACACACACACACACACACACACACAGAGGAGAGGCCCCTCTCTCTATATATGTAAAACAACAGTTGCAACACCACAACAAGAGCGACACAACAGCAACACAAAAGAAGAAAAAGGAAGTAAAAAGAAAAAAGAAAAAAGCTAAATGTATATAATACAACTATAATGTATAGCGCAGCTGATGTATATAATATATACTTTTCTCTGACGTTTCTGCTTCCCAGGGAATTAATTCATTGCAACAACACGCTCGTAAAAGTTTCTTGCTTTCCTTGAGACACTACCCAACTAATGCGTTTAACTTTTAAAGCGCGGCCGCTTAATTAGCGTGCGACCCACGAAAGCGTGCTGCTAACAAGTGCTAGGTCGGAACACGAACACAAAGCTCCTGAAATAAATACCCCTTTCGCTTGAATTAATCTTCTCCTCGTGGTCTGCCCAAATATTTATAAGGCACCATACTGCTTAAAAATAAAGGACAGTCTCTGTCTCTTTGTCCGCCTGTCTGTCCGTCCGTCCGTCCGCCTGTCTGTCCGTCCGTCCACCTGTCTGTCCGTCCGTATGTCTGTCCATCTGTCCGACAGCCTGTCTGTCCGTCCGTCCGCCCGCCTGTCCGCCCGCCTGTCTGTCTGTCTGTCTGTCTGTCTGTCTGTCTGTCTGTCTGTCTGTCTGTCTGTCTGTCTGTCTGTCTGTCTGTCTGTCTGTCCGTCCGTCCGTCCGTCCGTCCGTCCGTCCGTCCGTCCGCCCACCCGCCCGCCCGCCCGCCTGTCTGTCTGCCTGCCTGTCTGTCCGTCCACCTGTCTGTCTGTCTGTCTGTCTGTCTGTCTGTCTGTCTATCTGTCCGCCCGCCCGCCTGTCTGTCTGTCCGTCTGCCTGTCCGCCTGTCTGTCCGTCGGTCCGTCCGCCTGTCTGTCTGTCCGCCCGCCCGCCCGCCCGTCTGTCCGTCTGTCTGTCCGCCTGTCTGTCTGTCGGTCCGTCTGTCTGTCCGTCCGCCTGTCTGTCAACGCCATGAATGATTTGGCGCTCGTCCCTCTGAAGCTATTGAGACGAAACTTGGTGTGAAGACTGCTAGGGACACGAGGGTCCTACGTGCCGGTCGCTAATTCATACATATTTTCTTTAATATTATATTAATTACTTTATGTACAGTGTGTGTTAGATCTGCTGTGCTTGTTGAAAAAGTCCAAGTGGATATGGGAGCACCCTTTGGCACTGGCTCGGTTTGCTGTTGTCATCATTCTTAATTGTGAATCCTATCGTGTTTTCGCCTCCCCCCCCCCACTTTACTCCTCTCTCTCTCCCTCTCTCTCTCTTAGCCCTGATATAACCGCAATAGTTGACTGGGCGTAAAAGACCAAGTTACTCTCTCTCTCTATCTCTATCTCTCTCTCAATTGCTTATTCGTACTTATAGTATCTCTTTGTGGTATAGCCATGCTTATTTGTGTTTGTAGTATAGCAAGGACTGGCTGTTCGATAGGTCCAAATGGACCTAACGCTGCTATCCTTGAGTACTGAAGTTTTCGAGTAACGCAGTACTCTCTCTCTCTCTTCTTTTTTTCTTTTGTTTTTTTCTATTTTATGAACATTCGCGGGCAAAGTCAAAGTTCATGAACAACTACTGTCACAGCTGCTCAGTTATTTCCTCTATTATGACTACTTTTTTCTCTTTTTTTTCTTTTTTTTTGCTGCGCTGTTTCAAGAACCTTGGAAGGTGAGGTCCGAATTCATGTAAGTAAGTAAGTAAGTTGGTGTTTTACGCCCAGTCAACCAGTGCGGTTATATCAGGGCGATGTCCATATTCATAGCCGATTTCCCTTCCACGGCACTTCGCTTTTTGGTTGTACTGTCCGTGCGTCATAGCCTGTGACAGTGCGAGTTCCCCATACGGTTCGTGTGAAGAACAGTCATTATTTGTTCCCAATCACGCGCACTGGACGATTTATCACCAGCACCAAAACGTCTGAGGAGACAGTCTGTCTAGTAATTTACGACCTACGAATAAGGGCTGAAGTTTGTACATCTCTTTTTTTTAAAGGATTTTTATTTTATTTTATTTGGGGGGGGGGGGGGGGGGGGCACAAAACTCAGAGGAATAACTTACACAGCTTCATGGATAAATTCCAACACGTGAAAGAGTTGTCAACGTTAGAATAGAAGCCTATATGGGTATTTACTCTCGAAGTACGGACATGGGTAATCAGAATTGTCACTTCGCTTATGATTTAAAAAAAGAAGAAAAAAAGAAAAGAAAAAAGCTGCTACTGTACTAGCGGTCACTTCTCTAGCGCCGTATCTCACCAACAAGGTTGAGCACACCACGCTTTACAACATCAATAAACATGGATACATTAAAACCTCAAAAATAATAATGATATAGGCATAAATCAATACTGTATTCGTCGTTATGCACCATGGTAAGTTACTTACTGCCAAACGTGCAGGCGGCCACTAGGTTACAGCCCAGCGCGCATACAATCACCCTGGACTCAGGGAAGTCACAGTGGATTTACTATGCGGTCCGGGCGAAGTGTGGGTACCCGTGGGAACCGAGCTCGCACGCAACATAATAATAAAAGAGGATTTATAGAGCGCCCATCTGCCGCCTGGGCGCTCTAGTTACGTTACAGTGTAACATTACAACACACACACACACACACACACACACACACACACACACACACACACACACACACACACACACACACACACCCACGGGCGCACAGAAAAAACGTATCGAGGAGTGAAGGAATGTATGTTTGTGGTGCGGAAAGGCGGGGTGGGGGGCGAGTTGAAATCACTTTTTGTGGTATTGTATTGTTCTGACCGTTTTAAGCTGTGTATATTTCGCTTTGTATAGTCAGACTGTGTGTGCGGGTGCCTGTGTGTGTGTGTGTGTGTGTGTGTGTGTGTGTGTGTGTGTGTGTGTGTGTGTGTGTGTGTGTGTGTGTTGTGTGCGCGCGCGCGCGCTTAGAATAGTCTCTAGGGACAAGATTTTGCGCTTTAAAAATACTTCTTCTTTTTTTTAATTTATATTATTTAGGTGAGCGCTTAACGCAGTTTTGTGGGCGTGGGAGGATTGAATGTGACGGATGTCAGAAGGGAGTGAACTCCACTGCTTTGGAGCACAGTAGGAGAAACTGTGTCGGCCAAAGGTTCTAACGTGGGGGATACAAAGTATCCGTGTGTCTGCAGAAGAACAAAGCTGCCCGGAAGGGGCACCTGTACACAGTAAGAAGGTCTGAAAAGTAGGCAAGAGATGAGTCAGAGAAGTTGTGACAGCAGACAGTTTGCAGTCAATTCCGGCTTGAACCGGTCACCAATGAAGAGCTTGCATCATTTTTCTTTCTTTCTTCTTCTTCTTCTTCTCCATTTTACAAAAATAAAAAAATAAAAATAAAATGTTGAGACAAACCAGTGATTCGTCTTCCACAATCTGAACCTACTGAGTACATGTACGGCGTTATTCCAACGATCTCTTTCATCACCACCGCCGAGAAAAAAGACAAGTGAAAATAACCACAACTTCTGTCAGTCAGGAGAGCAGTCCAGTGCCTGTGGTTCAGACAAGCATTTCAACTTGAAGTCTGACCCCACTGGTGTGTCTGACCCAGAAGCCTGCACTCTGTACTGGCACTGCTGACACTGACTGACTGAGGGCTTTGACAGGGACACGGACACAGACGAGGTCACAAAACTTGAACAAGAGCAGCGTGTACTTCGTCCGCCTCCTCGAAGTCCTCAGATCTGTCGCCTGGTTATAGATCTGCCAGCCTAGTGAACTTTGTATTACTGCTGTGTCTTGCCCCCCACCCCCACCCTTCCTACTCACGCCCCCGAGCATTCTTTCCACCCTCCGAGCGATCAGGTTTAGATTTATTTCTAAAATTACTGTCACGCATAAGAGAGAGAAAGAAGCGAGAGAGAGAGAGAGAGAGAGAGATGTCCCACTGATTCTAAACATGTACACATACTGTATTCGTCAATACTGTATTCGTCGTTAAGCGCCATGGTAAGTTACTTACTGCCAAACGTGCAGGCGGCCACTAGGTTACAGCCCAGCGCGCATACAATCACCCTGGACTCAGGGAAGTCACAGTGGATTTACTATGCGGTCCGGGCGAAGTGTGGGTACCCGCAACATGATAGGTAGGTAGTGTTGCTTAATGTCCTCAGATGTCAGTTGACATATTAGGGACAAGCTGAGACCAATGCCGAAGCATGGTTCAATATAGCTTTACGTCCACGGAAACCAGAAGGCTCGTTAGGACGGACAGCTCAGGACGGCCACCTCGACTTTCACACAGCTCCTGAACTATGACGCAACATGATAATAATAAAAGAGGATTTATAGAGCGCCCATCTGCCGCCTGGGCGCTCTAGCTGCGTTATAGTGTAACATTACAACACCCACACCCACAGGCGCACAAAAGAAACGTCTCAAAGAGTGAAGGAATGTATGTTTGTGGTGCGGAAAGGGGGGTGGGGGGCGAGTTGAAATCACTTTTTGTGGTATTGTATTGTTCTGACCGTTTTAAGCTGTGTATATTTTGCTTTGTATAGTCAGACTGTGTGTGCGGGTGCCTCTGTGTGTGTGTGTGTGTGTGTGTGTGTAGAGAGAGAGAGAGAGAGAGAGAGAGAGAGATGTCCCACTGATTCTAAACATGTACACATAATATTTATATTTTATAAGCATACTGATTTTGTATTGGACACTTCGGCAACACTGTAACACCTTCGTTTAGAACCCCCACAGAACTATGATACACAATTTATACTAACGCTATGGTGAAAGATCAGAGGTGGGCTGTCAGTGATACACACAAACTGCGTCTCCGAAGGCAGCAGAGTTGTGTGGCTAAAGTGTGTATCATTCTTGCCCCATAGCAGTCTGTGTGCACACCGACTACGCGTGTCTGTTGAGTCAGTGCACTAAACCACTCACGTGAGCGAGAGATAAAACGTCAACAATATTATGTTCCAAACAAAATTAAGGTGCACACCGACTACGCGTGTCTGTTGAGTCAGAGCACTAAACCACTCACGTGAGCGAGAGATAAAACGTCAACAATATTACGTTCGAAACAAAATTAATCAACTTTTTCGAAACACAATGTCAGTGAACAGCATGGACGTTTTCGTATTGATTCTTTCTTTTGAGACGCGTTGCATTTTCACAGTTGGACACTTCCTTTAGTGCATACAACTGTGACAGAGTAGGAGAGGTTTTTGAACTGGCCGTACACTTTGACAAAAATTGACAGGAAGTTGGGGGAGGGGCATAGGTCATAAAATGAAGTAGTTTTGTTATCTCCAAGGTGTTGGTGGGTGGGAGGGGGGGGCGGGGAGGGGGGGTGTTAAATACAGAGATGCTTGGGTGGATTTACCAAGACCAAGTGTCACTGACTCATACCACACCAAGACCATTAATGCTGTTGTTTTAGCAGTGGACTCATATTAAAATGCCCCCCCCCCCTCCCCCCCCCATATAACCCTACTGGTTGACTGGGCATAAAACACCAAGTTACTTACTTACCCCCCCCCCCCCACCCCCCTGTGGTTTTGGAGGGCCACTCCAAGCCTCTGTTAAAACTTCTTTGCATTCATAGCACTTGGTACTTGCCCATAATTGCATAATATGCGTGGAGGCTGTAGTCACTACCACAGTACCAGTACCACTTCCCCTACATCATGCACTGATGCTTTGCTGGGGATAAGACAGCCCACTCTTTTGGTAAAAATCTAAAACACTCACATCCACTGTAAAAATTAAAGCTCCACTGCAAAAATTAAAGCTCCACTACAAAAATTAAAGCTCAGTGTAATGCAATAAAATGGTTAACATTGTTAAGACAGTTTTCTGTGATCCTTGATCCCTGAGCAATAAGGAATTCACAAGTGCAATAATCCTTGATCTGTTCTACCTTTCTACTGATCACCATCTGGAACTTAACTCATAACCACCGCAAATGTCTCACACTGTCTTAGTCCAAGTCTGTAATTGTGTCCAAAAATTCACCAATACAAATTATATGTGATTACTTTTTAACCACTGTCTTAAAGTTAAACCTAAAGTTATCTTGAACACAAGGAGAGCAATTTGTGCTAAGTTGATTCACACTCAAATGCCAGACCTATGAGCTAACAAGTAACACCCAATGCACACATTTGTCTACATGTATGTATCATACATGTACAAACACTCACGCTGTAACACAAAAACAAACAAAAACAAGGGATGCAATCATAATAATAATTAAAGTATTTATATAGTGCAAAATCTTGTCCATAGAGACTATTCTAAACACACACACACACACACATGCACGCACTCACACACACACACACACACACACACAGAGGCACCAGCACACATGAGCATTCTAACTAGGCAACGCTTAATTTACACAGCTTAAAATGGGCAGCAGAGTTGGATGAAGACAGCAGCGTTGAACACAAAATACAGCAGGTCTATAGTTTTGGTAAAAGAAATCATACTCATAGCAAAAGTAAAGGGGGGGAAGTAGTAACTTCCTTGTTACATGACACTGTACTTAGCTTACCTTTGACTTAGTTTCTGGTACTACTGTGACCTTAAAATGTGGTCACTGTCAATCAAACAGGACATTAATGTGACTGTAAAATTATAAACAGGTATCATCTGGCACAGACTGAACAATCTCACAGCTTCCAAGAATAACTTCAGCAAGAAGAACAAATGCTCAACTGACTCAGATTCCAAAATGGAGCATTGGAACTTTCCATTGTAACCTCATCTTCTCACCTTGAAATTCTCAAATTGGCAAATGTCATGAAAACTAGCCATGTCAGCATCCCAAGTAAGTAAGTTGGTGTTTTACGCCCAGTCAACCGGCACGGTTACATCAGGGCGACAGCATCCCAAAGTCTGCATAAATTACATTTTGGCCAAATCAGGAAATGTGTCAGTTGTGCCCCATGAATACATTATGCTTGTTACTACAATTAGTACAAACTTGTAATACATGTATGCATACATGTATTAATCTATTATTGCATGTAAGAAGGCAATTATCACAAGACCCTTCAAGTTAGTTAGGTAAGACCTTACTGTGGGGGAAATATGTTTACTATCCCTTCCAACATTGTCTTCCATTGAAACTGTCTCCCTCTCACAATCAGCTGACAGAAATTTGCTCTCTCCCTCTCTCTCTCTCTCTTCAAAACATTTCTAGTAATAACAGAAGAAACAAAATCCACAGAATGCATGGGATTAACATTTTGTTGGCAGAAGACACAGTCACAGTGCAAGCAAATTAATATTCTCCAGAAGGCCACCTAATTCTAAGATATGATCTCTTAATAGGTCTGATTATAAAATGTGTTTATTTTTCATTTTCACACAGTCTAGATGACAGAAAACTTTATGATGAAGTTTTATCATTTATGTGTACATGTATGAGATCAAATTGCATTAGAGATAAATTTATGACAATGTGTGTGTACACATGATCAAATTGCAGTAAATCAATAAGTAATGCTATTATTATGTTTATACTGACACACACGACTTTGCACATATGTTTGGCTATTGTAACAGTCACATGGTTACTTTGATTACTTTACAGTCTAATCAGACAAGAACTTGCAACTTAGGGAAGGAAAACACTATTTGTGATGCTGCCATGACCTTAAAATTAAATCAGGTCATCAAAACAGGAATGAAAGTGTAAAGCTCAAAAGAGTTTAACAGAGCTCTGGCAAAATTTTAAAATAATAATAAGACTGAACTTAAACTTAGCCCACAACAGTCATCAAACATAAACTCTTAATGTAAACAATTTTTCCTCTCCAAATATGGAAATAAATAAATTGTCCTAATCATAAAAAAGTATACAGTAACGGGTAACCATAATCAGTAGAGGAGTTCATAAAATTTCCTAGGAAAAGGTTGCTGTCAATCATGATCACTTAAAAGAATAAAACATAATTCATTAATTGACAACCACTCAGGAATAAAAAGATGATAGCTCTCCACCGCATCGCCACTGGTGGTGATCTTTCTTCAATGGAAATAGAGTTTGAAAAAAAGCCAAAGTTACAGGGGTTAAAATTGCCTACTGGTTAATACATGTACATGAATCTGCTAATCCATGAAACCATGGGTTTGATTCCTGTTTGAGGTGAAGTTTTTTATTCAGTTCTTCTACATAAACACTTATGCAGACTAACCAGAGGCTGTCTTGCTGCATATCTGCAAAGCACACCCTAATAATACCATTGCCCAAGAAGTTAAGATCCAATCCAACTTACCACGATAAGGCCAAATGACTAGTAGTAGTACAGTAGTAGTAGTGCTAAAAATACCCCCCCCCCCCCCCCCACACACACACACACACACCCAACACACACACACACATACACACAGGTACCGTTATGTTACAGCAGAAGAAGAATCACTGAGAGGTTATGACTGCTCCCAATAATTTGAACAAAATATAAATCAGTCTTAAAACAAATCTAAATGGGGTGGGCGGTGGTGAAGAGAATGGGGAAAGGGTGGAAACATCTGGCCAAAAAGTATCCATGACCACTGACTGTCTGTTTCAGACGAATCTAAATGCCAGTAGGAACTAGAACCATGCCTACAGCTTTCTCAACACAACATGCATCACATGATGTCTCGTTCTTCTGATGTCGTAAATCATGGGATCATCATCATACTCAGTCAATAGCCTGTTCGACCCCAAAACATAAAATTAAATCTTCTAACAGACTAGTCTTGTTTCTTCCTTCAAACGACTGACTTCAAAACGAATTCTCAAAGCCCATGAAGGGGCAAACAACGAGCAGGCGTCAACACAGCCGGATCGTTCTGTACGACACCCAGCAGTAAGTAGACGTTACGGAAGTTACTGTACTGAAGCCGTGTAGTGTAGTTTTGGAGCATCATTAGCGAAGAAAGTTGGCGTTTATATCAACCAGTCACAGACACAACATCAAAAGAAACACATACCATAGCTTCATTTGCTTGGGTAGTCAAACCTCTTCGGCAGATAGCTCCTCGGTGGCGTATTATACACCAAAACACACCCAACCCGCGAGGAAAGAAAAAGGCCTCAGCATCTGAAGCTCTCTGCAAGTAGTTTGGGCTACACCTTATTTTCGTAGAACAAAGAAAGACAACTCTTCCGTCTTTCATGTTTTCTTAATCGTCTGCTCTCCCTTGTATCCCACGCTGCTACAAAAATATCTAATCTACTTCATTTTTTCCTGTTCCGGCTTATGGGCATACAAATAACACACACACAAGGTGACATGTCACACACACACACACACACACACACACACACACACACACACACACACGGCACACTCACACACACACACTGACACACACACACACACACACACTCACACCGGCACGGTGTCACGTAGCGGCCGGCCGTAGCCGTCATAGTCTACCCCCCTCCCCTCCCCCACCCCACCTCCTCAGTCGGATCTCGGTCCCCGCCGCCTGTACCTCTCCGGAGACAGCTCGGCGTGAAACAATTTAACCAACAAGTGGCAAGCTGCTGTAAGTTTTTGTCTTAATTTTGTAGTATAGACCATGTTGAGTATTCCCAGTACCTTGACTAGGTGTTGCGACAGATTGCGGTGGATTGCATTGAAACACTGCTGTAAGATGAAGCCACGGTCGTATCTTCCAAGTTCTGCACGTAGGCTGCTAGTTCTATTAAAATGTGTTCCGGGACGTCGAACCTAGTCACGCCTAAAATAATTGGGATGGCATGCATTCTTGATTTTGCCTTCCCAAACACGAAGAGCAAATGTTCAGTTGACTGACATTCAGTTCAAGACAGGAACATCACTGTCATTTCGTGGTGGTGAAGTGGTGCTTAGTGTCCTCAGATGTCAGTTGACATATTAGGGACAAGTTGTGACCAATGCCGAAGCACGGTGCAATAATTCTTTACGTCCACGGAAACCAGAAGGCTCGTTAGGACGGACAGCCCAGGACGGCCACCTCGACTCTCACACAGCGCCTGAACTATGATGTCATTTCGTTTTCCACTAAATGATATTTATATGTGCTCTCCGCTGTTGTGTCACAGTCGCCCTTATATAACCGTCATGGTTGACTGGGCGTAACGTGACTGAACAGCCGGCAAATTCCTTCCTATTGTGACACCGAATCTCTCTCTCTCTCTCTCTCTCTCTCTCTCTCTCTCTCTCTCTCTCTCTCTCTCTCTCTCTCTCTCTCTCTCTCCGCTGTGCGTGCGTGTGTGTATGCGTGCGCGCGCGCGTGCGTCCGTAGGGCAGTGAGTGCGTGCCTGTGTATAAGACATTATGCAGGCTGATACCATAACCTGTGTTGTTTAGATAAAGCCGACATACAATTCAATACGTCAACTGAGTATGCTGTGTAAAAACACGACTCACCGAACTAATGCAGACTTTAACAAAATTATGGCACAGCTTCTCAAACGCACGTACGCACGCGCGCTCTGACACACAAACACACAGCTCACCACCCCCACCACCACCTCCCCCCCCCCCCCCGTCCTTTTAATTTCTTTTAGCACTTTTTAAAAAATATTTTTTATATTTACAGACAATTAATAATAATAATGTACATTTATCATGCGCTCATCAACGCCCTGTCTGATTTTCTCATGGTCCTTTACAATTATGAACGGGCACACACGGGGACAAAATACAGGGTCAAAATACAATATTGACAACAACAACAAAAACGAGAAAAAATGATGATGATGATGATGAAGTGATGTTTAATGTCAAGCCACTTGAAATTACTTCCTATTGTGACACCGAATCTCTCTCTCTCTCTCTCTCTCTCTCTCTCTCTCTCTCTCTCTCTCTCTCTCTCTCTCTCTCTCTCTCTCTCTCTCTCTTGTGCGTGTGTGTACGCGCGCGCCTGTGTGTGTGTGTGCGCGCGCGTGCGTCCGTGCGGCATTGAGTGCGTGCCTGTGTTTCAGACATTATACAGGCTGATGCCATAACCTGTGTTGTTTAGATAAAGACTAGAAGCAGAAAATAATCACTGGTTTTTAATGCCCACATCCGTGACAGGGTAAAAGACCGAGAAAAAGGGAAGTATAGGAAGTTTAAATTACACCAGCATCTGAAAAGTCAGTATTACTCTGATTATTATTCACACATGTGTATTTATTTATTTATTTATTAAATTAGCTGTACAAATTATCATCAGTTTTGAAGAAAGAAAAAAGAAGAAGAAAAAAACATGAAAATAATTGCAAGTCATGGCATCGGGAGAGGGAGGTGACGGAGGGGGGAGGGGGGGGAAGGAGGCCTTTGAAAGGGAAAGACAGCGTTCATTCCCATTGACGAGGTAGGTGTGAGGAATCACTCAACCAAACAGTCAAACATCAAGAAACCAACAACTTTAAAAACTCACGGCTTTATTGCATCCTCATGTAGTTAGTAAGTAACTGGATTTGTACGTCCTGTCAACCGCACACGATCGCACCAGGACGATCAAACACTGTAATACGACACAGCACCTTTTAAGACGCTTCTCATAATTATGTAAAACTATACCTACGTCAGATCGACAAATTCGACACAAAGTAACACAAGTCAGTAGAAAATAAATACACGTGCCACGTCAGTGTCAAATAAAAATACGTGTGGAATGCTGTTAGGCAAAACCGGAAAGTATAACTTTTTACTCATTTCCGCCTGCCAAAAATGGTTCAGAACGACCAAAACCGGTATTGACTGGACAGTTCAAAGTTTTTTGTAAGCAGCGTCCCAAAAAAACACAACATTAAGGTTTCTGCTGAGGCACGAAACGAACCAATTGTATCACTTAAATATATACACGCTAATAAAAATCTTCAACAACAATGATTGCTAGCGTTCTGAAACAAAATCCAAACAGATAAAAGGTTCAAAAGAACCCTATTTATTATTACATATGTTCCAAACTCACAGTGTCATGGCGGAACAGCCCAAAGGAGCTTCAGTTGTGTCTGGGTATATTTTGGCGCTGCACTGTAAGCTTGGTACATAGCATATGTTCCAAACTCACAGTGTCATAGCGGAACAGCCCAAAAGAGCTTGCATCCATGTGCCAAGTGAGATAAGAAGATCAATACCTCAAGAAAAAATGATGTATACATTATATGGAATGTAACAAAGGAGTAATAAACTCGTATACTCAAAACAGTTATACCGTTTAAGAATCAGAAAGCAGATTGGTAAACTAATAATAATGGAAATTTGTAAGCGCCCTACCTATCAAAAATATTTTAACAGTCCAAGGCGCGTACAAAAACGAAAATAGTGACACATCTCATACAATTCAATACGTCAGTTATGCTGTGTAAAAACACGACTCAACAAACTAATGCAGACTTTAACAAAATTATGGCACAGCTTCTCAAACGCACGTATGCACGCGCGCTCTGACACACAAACACACAGCTCACCACCACCACCACCACCTCCACCCCCATCCTTTTAGTTTCTTTTAGCACTTTAAAAAAAATATTTTTTATATTTACAGACAATTAATAATAATAATGTACATTTATCATGCGCTCATCAACGCCCTGTCTGATTTTCTCATGGTCCTTTACAATTATGAACGGGCACACACGGGGACAAAATATAGGGTTGAAATACAATATTGTCAACAACAACAAAAACGAGAAGAAATGATGATGATGATGATGATGATGATGAAGTGATGCTTAATGTCCTCAGATGTCAGTTGACATATTAGGGACAAGCTGAGACCAATGCCGAAGCACGGTTCAATAATTCTTTACGTCCACGGAAACCAGAAGGCTCGTTAGGACGGACAGCCCAGGACGGCCACCTCGACTCTCACACAGCTCCTGAACTATGCGCGAGACGAGAGAAAAAATGACTGATTATCCCACCTTCAATAAGTTCAACGTCGGGCAACTCCACAAAACTGAAGAAGGCGGCATATACGTGCGTGCGTCAGTGCGTGCATGCATGCCGTGCGTACGTGCGTGGTGTGTGTGTGTGTGTGTGTGTGTGTGTGTGTGTGTGTGTGTGTGTGTGTGTGTGTTGCTGTTGCTATTGATGTTGTCGCTCAATTTTGCTGTTTGAGTCTCTTAAACTTTCCCATTCAAAGTTTAACAATTTTGCCAATGAGCACTTCCATCTGCTCGTCTGAAAAGCTTTCAATGCTAGATTCGTTATAAAAAAATCCCCTGGACGTGCTCGGTTCTTCAGCAAACTGAGCCTCGGGTATACGGTCTTTTCCATACAACAGCTCACTCATGCCTTTCGCCAAGGTGATTCTCTCAACGTCCGAACCATAATGCATCACGTTCAGCAGTCTAACGTGCGTGTCTTTCAGGGACGATTGCGTCGCTAAGGTCAGGTTCATCTCCTCCTTGACCGCTTCATTCAGATGGGCGGCATCGGTCTCCAGGCGAGCCACGACACGATCTTTGTGGCCATTGATCTTAGAAATGAGCTTCTCGGTTCGAGCTTCCAGCAGAGTTTTCACCACATTTTTGCTCGTGCCGATGGCTTTTAACCTGTCCTGGAAAAAGGCCTCCCTACGGGAGAGAGCGCCAATGAGTGTTTGCACCTCGGCTTCGTTCTCTTTAAGCTGGCGAAGCGACTGCTTAGCCATCTCGGGGAGGTCCACCACGATCGGGTGGTCGAAGTGGCTGGTCAGGCGGCAGTCTCGACAGATGGCCGTGTTGCACGGTTCGTCTTCGCCGCGGCCGCAGCAGTAGAAGCGAAGCAGCTCCTCAGGGTGCGTGGGGCAGTGATTCTGTTTCGGGCGGGCGTCTGGAGACGAGCCACGGACGGCAGCTCGCCCTCCACGCCGCCACAAAGCGCCTCCGCCGCCACCGGACTCCGGCCAGGCTTGGGGGGGACGTTGGTCAGCAGCGGTAGAGGCCGAAATGCGGCTCGCGACATGCGAAGGAAAAAGATTATTGTGGTGATTACAACAGGCTCTGCAGAAATAGTTGCTGCAGTCTTGACAGTAGCGGGTCGCTCGCTCTCGTTGTCCCGAATTTCGGTCAACGCATGAGTCGCATACGCGTTTGGCGTTTTGGCGACACCGAACTACTTCGTCCCATATATAGCGATTGTTTGGGAATCCGGCAGCACCATTAACAGGCACGTCAACTTTGCTTCTGCACTCAGGACATTCGAAACAAGACTGCCTGCTGGCAGACACAGGGTCGAAGAAAGACTTCGCAGTGATGTGCTTTCGTAGACAAAGCTCACAGAAGGTGTGTGAACAAGGTAACAGTTTCGGAAGCGACAGAATATCAAGGCAGATCGAGCATTCGTATTTACGTGCATTGTCGTCGGATAATGCTGAAGACAAGGAATAATTCTCGTCGACGGCTCCTCCTTCCGCCATGTTTGTTTTCTTTTGTGATCGGAAAGTAACTTCCCGGAAAAACCTGTCCCAACCCCACAAGGGGATTTCCTGGTCTTGCGCATGCGGCCCTTCAACAGCCTGCGCAGCTGGCTCCAATCCAGATTGAATGGCCAGGTAAACTAGCACAGGTGCAACATTTATCGATCAGGTAGTCCAGGGCTGTTTAAGGCTTATGAAGACTTTTTTGCAAAACGTGAATGTTCCTTATAAATAAATTCACGCAGTTTAAATCAACACTCAAACACATGCACACAAATTGACGTATTTTGAGCCTCGTTTTGTCTAAGCAATGTCAATAGGCTATTGACGTCGTTTCACAGTTACCTGCATGTCCAATAGGCGGTCTTTTCGTTGCTCGTGTTTATACATGGACTTTGTGCACGATCAGCTACTTATGCCAAACTGAGTATTATTTAGCTACACTTGTGTCGGATTTTTGCTGTATCATTAAAATCCCTAAATTTCAGGGAGACGATCTGGTTTTCTTCTCTCTTGGAATAGTTGTGCCCATTCGATATTGTACCGTATCAGCTACGTCAGCCATGGTCCTACTTATACTGTAGGTCCCTGACGTCAGCCTAGTCACGTCAATGGATCACATATTCAATATAACGCAAGGCGCATAACAAGCGATTTAATGTGACCAGTATAAAATGTCATGGTCTCCCCACCCCCTTCCCCCAAATGCACGTGTAGGCTAGGTGCGTTTACATTTATGGATTTTATGACGCATTAACATACTTTGCATATGCATGAGGGAGGCCCATGGGTGCGCACAGTGCGTCCGCTGCCATTTTAGGCGTGCAGCCTCAAAGTTGAGAGCCGACTCCGTAATCTGTTATTCCCTCCCCCCTCTTTATATATATATATATATATATATGTGAGCAAGTGCTCTTTGTACGTTTTTACAATAATCCCGCCCCGGTTATCAGATCCATGCAATTTCATTACTGTACTGTTAGTAACCCGGGAACCGGAGCAGACGACGCTTTTGTTTTGAAGCGCTGCGTGTTGCGTAACGCCACATGGCCTTCACACAGCCGACCGGCGATAGCCGCTGGTGCGCGCCATTTTCAAATCTGTTTACTCCCTTAATATTTTGACTGCTTGTTTGTTTACCTACTCTTTGTTCACCTAGTCTTTTTATGCACTAAGTCATGTGAAATATAATTTGGCATCTTAGAATGTTTATTTAGATCTTATTTAGACGCAGGATCGAGCTTAATCAGTTGCCGATTCCTCTCTAGGTCCATTCTTTTTATAGCCGTCGTCTGCATGGCGCATTTTCTGTGTAGTACTAGTGAATAGTAGTGAATCGTTGTTTTGACTCGATGAAAGTAACTCTGTGTCGATCAGTGCTTTGTCGTATAATATTTTGCTTAGCTGACTTCATGTTTAGTGTTTATTTTGGGCTGAAATTAACTTATTATGTATTGTGTACTGTAGAAGCTAAGTTGTATTCATAGACTACTTGGTATCACTATCAGCGCTGCTGCGACTAAAATAACGCGCCCCAGGCGAAAGTTCGCACCGATTGTTTTAGTGCTAGTCTTTGAGTGTGTCTTGCTTCTCTTACAGAGCGTTGTATTGTAATTGTTATGTACCATTTTAACCGTGGGAGCGTGTTCTTTATTCTGATGTAAGTTTTAGTGACAGTTATATTTTGTACATTGTGTTAGTTGTGATTTAGTTGTACGAATCTGCTTATAGATAGGTGCAAGCCACGCTTCCCACTCTTGTTGTAAATTAAATAAGTCATGTGTGTACATTTTGTTTATACGGTTTAAAAGGTTGTAACTGTAGCTTTTATTTGATGTATTTCATGTTTTAATTAGTTTAGTTATTGTTGAGGAAACTGTATTTGTGCGGGCCAAGGAAACACAATTGTCAGCCATTTTGTGGCCCAGAGGGCCGATTTCATTGTAGCGATAGCGCGTGTTCCTTGCGGCCCGCGCAGTTCTCTTATCTATGCGTGCGCGTGAAGATTTTGGGGGTGCTGAGAAAGTTGTCTGCTGCTGTAGAATAAAACCTGATTGCTGCCGTTCGCCTGCTGTGGTCTCCATTTTGACCGACTCCGCTGCCTGGGTCACTGTCCTTCTACGCGGCTCTTCCACACCATTACATATATATAAAGGTCTCAGAAGTTAGCGTTGCCTTTGTGTGATAGCGCACTAAGTCTTAGCAAATGTCAAGAAATAGACTAGCGGTTGCATTATTGGGTCATTGCGGAAGAATTTGTGAACATTTTAGAGTCTATGACAGCAGCTGCAATGAGACGTCCGTTTTGCTTAATCTGTTACTTTTCAAGTTGTGCTGTCTCTCTCTCTCTCTCTCTCTCTCTCTCTCTCTCTCTCTCTCTCTCTCTCTAACTTGGGTCATTCAAGTACGGTCACATGCAAACAGTGAGCAAACACTGAAAGAACATAGAAGAGTGATATTGTGACGAATTTAATAATAACCACAGCGTCAGGTACAATTACACATACTGTTGCGTCATATTCGCTCCATTAGAAACTCACCCAGGTGAGCAGTTTTGTGCCTTTTGTTTGGGTATAGAGCTCTTTCGCGAAGACTGTGCTGCACGGAGTTGGGTACGATTATCAACAAATTAATTATTGTCAAAAAAGTTTCAGGATGGAAACAAACTCCCAGCGCACACGCCTCCTATACCTACCAAAAACAGAAAGACGGAAAAACTACAAACAAGCAATTCAAAAGCAGACCGTTAGACACAGCCGTGGGGCCCCCAAAGCGCGGCAAGTACTGGTGAGCAGAATGTCGAGGAGAAATAAATGAAGGATTTGGGTTTTCCATTCTATTGCTTCCATCACTGGTTGATGGAGTCATAAGAAGAACGCCAGATCTCATTGCGATATTTTTGCTGGCCCGACGATGGGTGAGCTAGACGGTTGGAAAGAAGAAGGGGACGTTATAGAAACGGTTATAAATCAGATGACGCACTTTGATCTTACAGACCTTTACAGAAAAAAAAGAAGGGGAAGTTATAGAAACGGTTATAAATCAGATGACGTACTTTGATCTTACAGACATTTACAGAATTTACTGCCGAGAGCAGTGCTTCGATGCATGCTTTCACACTGGAAGACGCACGCACGCACGCACACCCACACTGATCGACACACACACCAACACACACACACACACACACACACACACACACACACACACACACACCACACACACACGGCATTGTCCTCCAAACTCACACACACACACACACCACACACACACACACACACACACACACACTACATACTCTACCCCTCCGGTCCGCATATCAACAACCACAAGCCTCAAATGAATATATGTAGCACGCAGTCACCCGACTGGCTCGTCACTGAGGTAGAAACACACAAAGTCGACCCTTCCTACAGATTATTTCCCGTGCGGCAATGCAGGCCTGCCATCCTAGACTGTGTCGCATTTGAAGTTGATGTCCAGTGGAGTCTAGCCAAAGGCAGATTCAAATTCTCGTGCGGCAATGCAGGCCTGCCCTCCTAGACTGTGTCGCATTTGAAGTCGATGTCCAGTGGAGTCTAGCCAAAGGCAGATTCAAATTCTTGTTTTACCATTCGTTCATTATTTTTAACTGTTTCAAAGGCGACGTTGAGGAAACTTATGAGAGGCGGAGTGGAGCGCATATGGGCTTTTCCGAGCGCATAGATACCATCTTGAAGTGAACTAGAAGTAGTCTTCTGATTTCTCTGCAACTGTTATGCATAATATCTGCGTGTTTCCGAGTCACTGGCCGTTAGGCCTTTTATGAAAAGGTGGACATGGGATCTTTAACGTGCGCAGCGATCTTAGGGCGTGCTGTGCACACGAAGGCGACACCACAGGCACTGGCGAGTCTGCACAAGAAGAACTGGAAAAACAGCCCGTCACCCAGCCGCGTCCAGGAGTCGAACCTTGGCCACTGGGTTTGACAGCACGTTAGCCAACCATGCGGCCACGAACCTGCGATCCAAACTCCAAGCATTAGTTTACGACACCCTTCCTCCATCTACTGCCATAACCGATTACACCATAGGTCTCTGTCAGCCAACGAACAGTTTTTTTCTTTGGTGCTTAAATGGCAGTAAGTTTGTAACAGGCAACTCAAACTGGGAATAATTCTGCTTAACGTCCACAGGTGGCCTATTAGGACGGGGACGGGGGGGGGGGGGGGGGGGGGGGGGGGGGGGGGGGGGGGGGGGGCGGGAAGAAGAGTGAGGACTCGAAACAGGCGCCAGCCCGGAAGACCAAGGATGTCGTGGACCGCCGCCAGAACAAGAGAATGTTAAGGCAGAGTCCGCTCGGCATTGCACAGCAACCAGTGTACTACGCAATTGCTGTCCCAACTGCTATGCGGAATAGAGTCACAAAGACAATGTCCGTAGCTCGATCCGCCGTTGGAAACAGCTGAGGCAAAAGAAGTCCAGCCTTCAAGCCCTGCTCACCCTCCCAACTCTTGATCTCCTCTAGGCTAACTTGAGGGTCCAGCAACACCTCCCTCCTCTTGATCTCGCCTGAGATCACATCTCAAATTTTATCGGGCGTTTCTTTTATACTGAGCCGCCCACGTTGCCTACGCAGGCACAAATAAAATCCGAAACGTCTGAATGGTAAGGCAATCATGGTGCTTTACGTCCACTATCGTCTGAATGGTTCTTTGATTCTTAATGTCTTCGGATGTCGGATGACATATTAGGGACAAGGCCTGAATCGAGACGGAACTCTTTTTATACCCAGAACGGACGCGCCTCAGGTTCACGTGCGTGCTTGGACGCTATGTCGCTTCCACAGCCTTATTACTACCCAAACCATTCGGAGGGCGCTGACAGAGTCCGCAGAGATAAAAAGTGCCCCTTCAGTGGCGTAACCAGTTCTGGTAGAGTTTGGAGGAAGGTGTCGGAAAGCAATGCTCGGAGTGTGGCTGCGATCGTTATTTGGACTTCGGTCCCTTCTGGTCATAGAAGGCCCAGAACTCTTCGTCCCTTTCAACAGTTGCTGGCAGTCTGGCTGGCGACAGAGGCTGAGGTGGCGGGGTTACTGGAGGGGTTTTGAACTCTACTTCCTCAAAGAACGGGTCGGAGTCCGGGGCTTTGGCTTGGCTCTTAGTGGGTTTGGGTCTGGGTCTGGGTTTGGGTTTGGGTTTGGGTGGAGCTTGCCGCGTGGGTTGAGTTATCGGTCGTGTCTGGTTGCGATCCCAGTTGGCCGTGAATGTGGGTTGGTGCTGGAGAAAGTCTGCCCATCGCTTTTCCATGCGTTTTCTCAGCACGAACTGTTCTCTCCACACCGCTGGAAGAGAGAGAAAAGACTGTATACGTGAAAAGTTTTATAGCATCATTCTCCTATGGTGTAGATGTTGTCGTTTTTGTTGTTTCTAACTGAGTTTGTTAATAGGCCTGTTTATTATCATTTTCCTTTTTGTCAAAACTGTGACCAGAAGAGAGAGAGAGAGAGAGAGAGAGAGAGAGAGAGAGAGAGAGAGAGAGAGAGAGAGAGAGAGAGGCAATTGTTCGATCGATTTACATGCAAATAAAAATAAGACAGACTAATGATAATAATAGATGGCTCTTATACAGCGCAGATCTGTCTGCGGCACAAAACTCTGGGCGCTAGCACACCGGTCATTTACGTACATCTACGAGTATGTATACGCATACGCATAATCTATGCTCGCAGACACATAGTTCAAGAGCTGTGCGAGAGTCGAGGTGGCCGTCCTGGGCTGTTCGTCCTAACGAGCCTTCTGGTTTCCGTGGACGTAAAGCTATACTAAAACATGCTTCGGCATTGGTCTCAGCTTGTCACTAATATGTCAGCCGACATCTGAGGACATTAAGCATCACTTCATCATCATGATATGCTCGCAGAAATGGTCTACCTCGGGTTTGCACAAAGGCCTCTTTAAAAAAACAGCTGATGAGAAAGTCTTGAGCTGAGTTTGGAATCCAGACGGACATGTCCAGAAATATAAGCTATAGACTTAATTGCACCTTTGCATCGCTTCCACTTTAATTTTCACGATTGTTTTTTCAACTTTGCATGACGATAGCCAGGCCTACACACATTATCTTGTTACCGTATAATTATATGAACCAGACAAGCCGAAATCAAAGTCGGGATCTCAAAAAATTTACCAACAAAATAATGAGTTTGACCTTTACAGATCAATGTGACCTTGGAAATAGGTCAAAGGCAGTCACAACTGGTATGAACAACTAAAGTTCTATTCGGTTAAACACTACTACTACTACCACCACCACCACCACTACTACTACTACTACTACCTCAATGCGCTAAGTTTATTGCTACACAAAGTTCAAATGATGTAAGAAACACAATCATGAATGGGTCATTTTTGGCATGTATGGCCAATCGGACTAACACTGAAGATCGTAACAATCTTTGCTAACACTGATGATTTACATAGGCTGGCAGGCACCGGCACTGCAGACCAAGGTGGTGGTGGTGGTGATGGTGGTGAGTGCCTCATGGTGGGGATGGTGAATGATGGTAGTGCTGGTGGTGAAGATGATGTTGATAAATGATCCTTGTGGTCATGGCCAGTGGCAATAATGACAGTTGTGGTAGCATTGATGGTAACTGATGAGTGCTGGTGGCCAGTGATGGTGACAGAGTGTGTGTGTGTGTGAGTGTGTGTGTGCGTGCATGTTTGCACGCACGTGTGTGTGCGTGCGTGCGTGTGTGCGTATGTGCATGTGTGTGTGTGCATGAGTGCGCGCATGCATGCGTGTGACTGTCAACTGTTCCTGGTGTAACATACGCTGTTCTGCTTCCTTATCTTTTCTGTTTATTTGAAACTAGGCGCTGCCTGAATCACATCATTGTGCCCTCTCCTCTCTCCTTATCATGCTGTTTTTTTGTTTTTGTTTTGTTTTTATTTATGGTTTACTGGAAGCGGCAGGATATTTTCAGCATTAAGGCACAGCTAGTCAGATTACACACACACACAACACACACACACACACACACACACACACACACACAATTTGCAATGATGTTCTTTTTATGCCAAGTATGTGCAGTGCATCTTATCATGCATGTTATAATTTTATCATATTACCTGTGGATCCTGCAGTCACAACTGCTCATCATGCACTGTGCCACTATGTAAACGGCTTCAACAAGAGTATAGTGACAAATCAGAGTGAAGGAATGGAACTGTGAATGCAAGTGTTTTTGTGTTAAAGGAAATCACCATCTAAAAACTTTGCTTTACAAAAATGTACAACAGATCAAAATAAACCCTAAAATGAAGGATTTTTTTCCTCTCAAATATTGCATTGATTTTATATCAATTTTAGCACACACAAAAATTAGTGTGTGATGATCAATGAGATACATGCAAAACACAAACTGTTACAGCTGGCCTGATCACTTTAAGGTGTTTGCATTATTAATTAATTTCCTAAGTAAGCAGAGACAATTTTAGAAACAGTCTTAGTCTAAGTTCAGTGTGATGTTTTAATGTGATGCGATGGAGTTTGATCATATGCTGCTTCTTATGTATATTAACAACATATCATGATCCTATGTAACTACAACTCAGCCACAGAGCATACAGTTAGCACCTTTGATCTTTCTTTGCCAATGGGTGAAGACAGCATGCATATCTTGAGCTGAACATCAAAGAAGTGTTTGTGTGACCTCTTTCTAGTGCTAATTAACTCCCCTGTCTGTTGCCAATAAACCACAACTTTTGAAGAGAAAGGAGAGTTGAAATCAAATCAGCATCATCCATTTACCACCAATTTTGTTTTAAATGCCCCCTTTGTTTTATTTACCACTAGGCCAAACCAGCCCACAACACTATCAAGTGTCACAGGTGGCTTATAATGGCTACCGTGACCTCTCATCTTGTTCCTTGTGAGACTTGAGTGCACACCACCTCAGTCTGTGTAGCCAGAATCAAAGAGGTGGTGCACCCAACAGATGAGCCAGGACACACTTGTTTTGTACAGCCAGTCCTGCTAATCATTACTTATTAATCAGTGTTGGAGAAAGTGATGTTGTGCACAAAACTCTCATGTGATCAGATTCCTCATGGAATAACAGGAGATAAAACTCAAACTACAACAAACAGGGCATTTTAAAACAAAATTGTTAATTTCAGGCTTTTGCTTTGATCTGTTCTTTATGTTGCACAAAACATGTTGTTTTTTGTGTTGTTTTTAGAGGACAAGCTCCTTTAAGACACATATAAAGAGACAGAGAAATAGCTGACTGACCCAGATAAACATACAAAAAGACATTACTGAAATACACGTACATACAGATATACGTTGCAACAAAACAACTTTATTTCATTAAACAGAAACTTATTTTGATTTGTAGCATTAACCCATACCAATACTGTGGAGAAATTGTACCCATAGATGGGAATTACAACAAATGTACATGTATAGCATCAATACTGCACTGTAAAGAGAATGTTATAGATGAGTAGCAACAAACCTGACATGTATATTGATCAAAGTAAGACTTTAGAAAGACAAACTGTTGAGAAATCATAAAATTGTTAAGAAAAACTGAATTACTTGAAAAGTATTTACAGTATAAAATGTAAAGTATTTATAGTGTAAAAGAGCAGGATTAGAATTGGTTGTTAAATTGCAAACGTGTTTTCCTTTTGTATTTGAGTAAAAATGATCACACATGTTTTTCTTTGACATCTGGAACTGAAGGCACAGAAGTAGCAGAACACATGAAGTCTTAAACTGGATAAGGCAAAATCATTCAATACTATATGATATATCCATTAAAAATCTAAGGCTCAACAGGATCAAGGTAATACTAATCACAGGTATTTGGGAGTAGAAAGCAAACAAAATAAAAGATGCACGATACAGTGTTTTTATGCTGAATAAAAAATAAAAAAACAGATACGTATGCATGGTGACACTGTAGCTAAAAAGAAGCTGCAGTTTCCTTGCTTTTTGTTTTGCTTTCTTTTGTTTTAATCCCAAATACCTGTGATGGTAATGCTGATTTCCACACCACAAAACAATTGTTCAGCTTGTCCATGAACGGACCAAGGATAAGCAGTTGCAGAGTCAGAGAAAGCAAAGTGTTCATGTCTTAGGTGCATCCCACTGCTTTTTCAGTTTCTCCCTCACAAGGTTTTGTTCTGCCCATGCGGCTGGAAAAAAGAAGAAAGCAGAAGGGAAAAGTTAGGCATCATCCAGCTTCAAACAATATGCAGAAGGCAGTGGTAAAATAGAAATGAAACACAAACATTCAACAGAAAATTAAATGTCACATGAAAAGCATGTGTGTGAAATAGCATGGATTTTGACTCCAGAAACATAAAGTATAATCACATCTGTAGCATAGATTTTGACTCAAGAAACATAAAGTATAATCACATCTGTCCTTTCTTGATTTGGCTGTCTTGAAATTAACTAAAAAGATTTAATTCACATGATCTTTACTAACATTTTTTTTAATTACATATGTAACATAACCATGGCATTCTATCCCAACCACCTTTCTGGCACTAAATAAGACAAGCACACTGCAAAACTAATTTGACCCCATATGGCTAGCTGATGCAACAGGTGAAAAATAAATTTAAACATTAGTACTTAAAAATAAATTGTTCACTCTTTGAAGGCAAAAGGCACAAAGACTTTAACTGATCCACCCAGATGAAGCACACTCAGCAGTTTCCATAAATAAATTTTAAAGAAATGCAGTTTCAGAACTTTGAAAATTCATACAGCTTCTGGCATATTTGGTGAATTTCATTCTGCTAAAATGCAGACTGATATTTTCTTTTCATGTCTCCATGGAAACCATTTCTGGCATATTTGGTGAATTTCATTCTGCTAAAATGCAGACTGATATTTTCTTTTCGTGTCTCCATGGAAACCAGATGCAAACAGCTGGTGTTGGGGGCGTGCACAGTATTTAAGCCAAATGCAAATTTTGTAGGCAGTTTGGTAAAAAATGATTAAAGAAAAACAAAAACACTTATGCAAAGAATATTGACATTTGAGTCATCCACACAACCTCACTTAAATTACTACAAAATGCATCAGTATCCACTGCATCCCTATGCTGGTGGCATGCCTTTTGGGCAGCAATTTGCACCAGTATGCAATGCTGGAAAGGCAAGAAAACGTTAACCTCTGCTAACACTACAAATTATGCACATTGCCTGAAGCTGGAGTTGGGATCAGACAGACACACAAGATCGTTAGGAAGAAGAGAGGTTAAAGAACGATATTAGCACAACTACATGCAAATATAACGCAAAAGTAAAGAAAGTGGGTTACACTGATCTTGGAAACACATCCACACACAGCATGTCAGAGGGAAGTGGGCATATGAAAAACCTTGCACTCCAGAACTTGCAGATTTAGTGTAGTTAATCTCATAACCTTGAATAATCCCTCGAGATACTCAGTATCATTAACGCCATCGAATTAACATACACAAAATAAACTGATGATGGAATGTTCTAAACCGATCCTGCATTGTTGACAAGTTATTTTACTTTCATTCTGTAAAACAAATCTATCTGATGTCTTTATTTTGTGATTATGGTGGCAATAAGAAACATTCATGAGATTAATGGTTTGACAGATGACTCAAATTCAAAACTGGGTGTGGGATGGACAGGCAACTGTCTGTGTATTAAAAAAAAATCTCCTGTAAACTTGAAACTGATTCAAGGTCATAAAAACTGGTATTTAATATTAAGTGAAGTTTCATAGACATTTTCATGACCATAAGTTTGAAAGATCTAACTAAAACATGACAGAAAATGCCAAGATCAAGGTTTTTGCTCAGCCAGGAAAAGGAACAGTTATCTAACTTAAATGAATGCTAAGTTACTTTTAAAGTGTTATGCTCATGATTATCTCCATTGATTAACAGTTGTACAAAGTTTGAATGCAACTGAATACAAACTTTTCAAGATAACAGAGTTGTCACTTTTATCTTTCTGTTGCCTTTGAGTAGCCACCAAAGTCCATGTGTGATGCCATCTATATATATAATTAATTGTCAAACTGACAAGAAGAAGACTGAGGTTTTTGATTTTCAGCTTTTCATGGAGGTGAAAATCAGACTCTAAATAAAGTTCAGCTACCACTTATACCAAGTCTTTAGAGAAATCAAATAGCAGCAGCAGCAGCAGCAGCAGCAGCAGCAACAGCACCACCACCACCACCACCACCACCACCACCAACAACAACAACAATAATAACAGAAGCATTTTTTTGTGGAAGTGTGTTGTGTGAGTTGATGAAAACAGAGCATTTTATTAATATAATAATTACATGGCTTAATATTGCCTTGTTGATTACAGCACACAAAACTGCACAGCACATCAAACAAAATGATGACAAAAGTTTATTCTCACCGTAATCATCTTTAACCATGCGGTACTTTTCGACCATTGGCTCACGCCGAAGGTAGACGACATCACTGTGCGTGGACCTCATGGTGCTGTCCATATCCAGCATAGAGTGACCTGGAAAAACGTTGAAACGTGTCGCCTGGCTAACCCCAAAGTAGCTGCTTGATGCCCTCACATCATAGTCCTTGGTATCCACCTCTGGGTGCAGTTTGGCTGCGCGTGAGTCACGTTTCTGCTTGTCCAGTGTCTCTGTCACTTTTTTCTCATCGGACAGAAGAGAGTCACACACCCGACTACCAAACTGGTGCCTGATGTTGGGAGGAAGCTCCACAGCACTTCTGGGCTTTATTGGACACTCCTTGTCGGGATCAACTGGTGGGTTCCAGCCCATTCGAATGGCTCCTATGTTGTTATTGTCCGACTTGTTCAAGGCCAGCAGGGTGCTGTCAGGGTCATACTTCTGTTGCTGGCCAAACTCATTGCCCTTAGTGAGGACATCACCGATGAGGGAGTAGTTGTGGGTGGGGGGCTTGCTGCCATACCGATCATGGTTGTAACTGCCGGTCTTTTTGAGACCTACGATGTTGATGTCATTGGAATGTTCCAGGTCTTGTTTGGTCAGCCATACATTGTCCCTACTCTTGTCCTCTTGCCTTTTTTCTGCTTCTGGCTTGAACGCCAGAGCCTTCAGTTCCTTCTCCTTCAGCTCCTTCTTGGCATCAGCCAGTGTCTGGTTCTGACTGCTGATGTCACTGCGAACCTTGTCCACCATTGCTCTGGCTGAAACATAGAATAAAGCCATTCATAGGAATTGTTTACTATATATATATGTTAGGACATGCTCAAAGGGATCATCACAGTATAAAATTTTGCATATGTACAATAAAAGTAGCACACACACACACACACACACACACACACACACACACACACACACACACACACACAAACTCTTTTTCTCTAGACAACATGAAATGTGCAAAGAAAACAAACAGCCTGTCCCAGTGAACATTGAGTAGAGTAACCAATTCATGAGTCTATCAGAGCACTTTTGTTGTCTGCAGCAGATATGTTTAGACAACTGGTAAGTGTGACACAACAGAATTGCACAGAATCATACCACTAACACACAAACACACACACCCTCTCAAACAGTTACTGTGCATGATGCTCTCATATCTCTTGTTCCAGACCCATGTGCACCCCCACCCCCCCACCCCCCGCGACCCCCATCCCCACCCCCACCAACCTCCCATTTTCTACCATCTTTGAATCAATATACATGACAGAAAAAACAAATGAGCAACAACAACAGCAACAAAATACAATGACAAAAAACAAGAAGAACATGCTCTGACAACTTAAGCTTTAAAAAAAAGGTATACAATATTTCTTTATATTTTCTTTCCCCATTTTCTGTTACAGTTAAAACTGTCAATTTTTTTAGAAGCTATCACCCTGTAGAATATGAATGATCCTGCTTGAACATACATCCCAAATAAGTATTAAGGTTTTGCTGAACAAGGACCACATCAAATACCTCCTTTAAATATATAATAACATTAGTTAAAGCACCACAGTCAACATGTTTCCCCAAACCATAACAAATTCCATGCTTCTTCTCTAAAATGTAAGCAAATACTGTGCAGTGAATCAGCACTTTGCAGACTTAACCATCATGCATCATCAAACAAGAACCATACCTGACACATGCCCTTGAAGATGCTCTGGGATAGGGTAGCGTTCAGGGGCTTGCTTGATTCCAATCTTGCTGGCTTCTGATGCATCAATCCCTTCCAGTTCAGATTTGTTGATATTTTCTAGTGCAGTGCCGAAAAGGGTGTGTCGAGGTCTGGCTTCTGTGCGCTTGGCTCGGAAGATACTTGCAGACCTCAGTGGAGTTCCTCCCAGTGCAGCCATGTTTGACACTTGAATCTGCTTGTCTGAGAACAGTCCGATCAGGGATCATGGTAGTGTTACTTAAAAACCAATTTATATCATGAATTTCCAAAGGTACCACTTGCAGCCAACTGACTTTAACCCCTACAAGAAAGAAGAATGATGAGCTAAGCCACTTTGATGCAAGATAGTAAATTTACGTCAGCTAACTGAGAAAATACAAATAACTGCCTATTCAGGAGAATTCGCTCCTTCCCCAGTCAAGGTCAGATACCCATGCCTGTTTCGTCTTCCCTTTGATAATCAATTATCATCAAGTCAGAGAATTTATTTCAGAGAGGAGAAGGTAAATTTAGCTAACAGTTGATCTGTCTGCTACAGCAGTCCTTGTGATAAAATACCAACTGGCATAGTTTTAGCCATCATCCATTCTATTTCAGTTCATGAAAGACTGTACAATAAAGAATGTGTAATTGTGCTGCTGGTGGAATGTAATATTATGAAATTTGATGGTATATGTATGATGTAGCATGTGTGTGTGTGTGTGTGTGTGTGTGTGTGTGTGTGTGTGTGTGTGTGTGTGTGTGTGTGTGTGTGTGTGTGTGTGGACTATTTTTTTCTCAAACTGCGGGGAGTACCACAGTACTACAAAGAAGAAGAAGAAGAAGAAAATGAAGAACTCGAACTCAAAAACTCAAACTCAAAGACCTATCTAACAGCCAGTCCTTACTATACTACAAACACAAATAAACACAACAATACCACAAACAAATATTATAAGCATGATTAAGCAATTGATTAATGCAGTTTCATAGTTCCTACAAATGTGCAGAAACATCAGAATTAAAACATTTTCATGGACATACAGGTATAACACTCAATTTTTTAGGCAAACGTGTGATTCAAACAAATCCGTCCAAATTTGACGAAAAGGTTATTTTCAGACATATATTTGTGCAACTTACATTTGAAACAAGGAAGAGAACTGCATGACTTTATATTTTGAGGCAGGGAGTTTCAGTGGGATGCTCCAGTGAAGTATATGCTAGCTGCAAAGCCTAGTACGTAACAGTCACCCATCCATTTGGTGATCACACTTGAACATGCTTAATTTTGGCTTTTGAAAGTGAGTACTCTTGCTGAGTGCCACTGACTCTCAACAGTTTGTAATTTTTACTATTCAGTTGTGCCTACTGATCAGCTACAGCAGTCAGATTGTGTTCGTCTGCTTCCTATTTTGCAAATTGTGAGATCTGTTAGTAAATGGCTACTTTGTTTTGTGAATGAAACTGAAAGCAGCAGAAACTGAATGCACTCATGACTATGCATTGTAACACATTTTGCAAGAAACAACTTGCAATGCCTAAAGTTGAAATTGGCAAGACAGACATACACAAAACAGCTTCTTCCTAAGGACTGTGAGAGACTGTAACAACCTGGATGAATCCACAGTCTCTGCAAATTCAATCCAGGAATTTAAAGACCTCTTCTCAACTCCTGATCAGATCTAAAGAGCGAACAGACTGTTTTTAACCATTTTTAACATGTAATTTTACTCAGGATACTTTTAGCTCTACCCATTTCTTCCCGTTGATTTATATGCCAAAAGTGGCCCTGTCACTGACAGTGTCAACGTATTCAATCAAGATCAAGATATACATACACGTACAGTTACCTATATTTTCACAAAAGTTAATGCGTGCAGGGCAGCCTTTTCAAGTCGGTCTCATATGATATCTTCCAAAAATTATGGCATAAAAAAGCCATGAATAAATTACTATATAGTTCATTACCCTTCATTTGTTTGCTGTCCATAAATTTACCTGTTTTCAAAGTAAAACCAGCATTTTATGTTGATCAGCCATCCGCAAGGAGGGAAGTCTCTAAGCAACAGACGCTTCCGGTGATGAAGCGCAGACTTTGATGACGATTTCCGGATTGTGACGTTTTGCGCAGAGCCTACTTTCGGGGAGTTGGACGACTGGCAACAGCAAAGGTTGTTTTATGTTCAACGATTAGAATGATCGTTTTGTGTCCAAACATAGACTTCATGCATTATATTGTAAAATCAACAAATGTGTGCCACTTATGACTAGAATATCGTGGACAACCCATTCTTTGTCGGATCTTCCAAGTTGTGTCACAGATTTTCTGGAGTTTTTTTTTTTTTTTTAATTGCTGGGCTGCGCAAAACAGTTTATCCTATTTAGTTTTAGTTTAGTTTCTTGTTGGGCTGCGCGAAACAGTTTACCCCAAAACCAACAAAACCTGTACAAATTATTCACAAGTAACCAATCATAACTTGAAGCTAAGTTGAGCAGTCAACACAAAACTGATGAAAATTAGGGCCCGTATCCCTGACGACTTTGAAACATGCATGTAACACGATAGTGACACACCCAGGTGATGATGAAATCTTACGAGCCAGTTAAAGACACAGTAAACTACAAATGTGTATACACACCTTGGCGAAGTTCATCTGGAGTGTTCAGTGCCATTTTCTTCTTCTTTTTTATTCAGCAAAATACAGGTTTTCAAGTTCTCAGCCACTTTGTATCTTTGTGTGCTCTTACAATGGTGATTTGTATGGCTGGCAGTGTTTGGGATTTTTAAGATGGGCACAGATGTTGTTGCATGTACTGCGCTCAAGGACCGTCCACACACACCAAGTACCTGAGTGTTGAACTGACCTCAGATGCCACTTAGGAGTCTCATGTCAGTGCTATCACCAACAAAGCTAGCAGGACCCAGGGACTGCTGAGACAAACCCTAGAGATAGGAGCCATGTCAGTGAAAAAACAAGCCTACATGGTGTTTGTCAGACCACTCCTCGGGTATGCTTGCTCCATGTGGGACCATCACAGCATTAAGCTCACCAGAGCCTGGAGGGGGTCCAGCAGAGGGCGGCCTGATGGACTGTGCACAGATACCACAGGACTTCTGCTAGTCTAGCGTGGATGATATGCTGACATGGACAGCATTGGACTGGCCATCTCTACAAGCCAGATGCAGATGTGCTGGACTTGCAAATTTCGACAAGTACCACCATATGGACACAATGACAGCAGATATTGACCGAGATAGCAAGCCACAGGCAAAAGACCCAAACATACTCGTCTGCTTTTATTTAATCCTGTGTCCGGCTGCGGAACAGATTAAAGGAAGTTTTCTGGCTTCCCACACATCAGGGCCAACTGGAACAGCTTGCCCAAGGATTAGGATGCGGCCTCAGTTCCTACTCTTGAATCTTTCCGATCCAGGCTCCAGGCTGCCAAATGCTTGTAAACCCCCACCCCATAATTTTGTTGTTGTTGTTGTACACTCCCAAGAGTGACATGGTCTTCAGAAAGATGAGGTTGGTCACTCAGCAGAAGAAGAAGAAATATCGCCAAGAGTTTGCTTTGAAAGTTGACTGGGAAAAAATCCTTTACTGCACCAGGGAGTCGAACCTGCATCAGTCATGTGTTGGAACCCACACACATTCTACTGAGCTACATCCCTGCCCATTGCCATTTATTTTTTCAACAGTTTAACAACTAATAATTTAGTGGAGCAGCCCCAAACCTGTTTAAACCACTTACCAGAGTTGGCAGAGTCTGTCCTGGCAAATTACTGTCAACAAATGTAATTATACATAATATAATGCTTAATAGGGAATTTATAGCTCTATCAGTTATTATATAAATTATAGTCAGCAGTTCCTTTCAAGGGAAATGATAACAAAATTTTAATGTTGCCTTACTTTTATTTTGTTTACAGAAGATCATGGCTAGCTGTCAGTTATTTAGGAGGCTCTCTCCTTTCCTCCGCAACACCTCACGTTTGATGTGGGCCGTGAGACCGGCTGTGCACATGCAACGTCAAACCGTCTTAAACCAGAATCTTGCTACCCATCTGACTGGTTTTCGCTGCATGTCCTGTGGTGCACAACCAGAGATTGTCAACATTCAGGATGAAAAAGACTTCCAGAAGCGGGTCATTGGTGCAGCAAAGCCTGTTGTTGTTGATTTTCATGCAACGTGAGTAAAAGTACAAATCTACATGTTTTTGTGGTAGTTTTGTGATGAACAGATAGCGAGCCATTGCAACAATGTAAGTTTTACAGGTGGGGCGGACATTGTACACTGACAGTTAGAGGTGGTGATGACCTTGTATGTTAAATGCATTCACTACAGGTAGGTGGAACTGACCTTGTACTTCTGTAGTAGTTCTGTGATGACAGTGGCAGGTCATTCAGACCTTGTATGTTTTAATACTTTTATGAGAGATGCGCACCTTGTATCATCTTCTATCATGTATGTTTATAAAAGAGTCATTCTATAGTATTGGTCACTGTTTGGTTGAATGGCTGGATAATTTCCATCGTATCATGTTCTGTGTGCTGCAAAGAAAAATGCTTTCTGATTCTGGAACAATTATTTGAAAGCTCTCAGACAAAGATTCTTTTTGAAAATTGGGCATGAAGTTGATAATACTGAAGGTGTTGTGTGCAGAACAGTGTGACACCAAAACATGTGCTACAGGCAGTGATAAATTCAGAGACAGAAGTTTGCTTTTTGGTGTTAAATATAAAAGCAGTCTGGTAAAGAAATTGTTTGATGCCATTTGAATAGTTGCCATTGTGAATTTGTGACTATTTTCTATGAACGCTTGGTGTGACACTGATATGCACACAACATATTAAACAGAAACATTTCTTACGTACAAGTGTGCTTGGTGTAATGACCAAAATCAGTAACAAGAAAATAAAACGTGTTGAGTTTACCGCATTTTACTTGAATATTATGTAACAATATCATAATATAACAAAAAATCATAATAATGAGCAAGATGTTGCACTGCAGCATGCGACACCAATAGTGTTTTGTTTTAAATAAAGTAATATATACACTAAAAATAAACATTCGGTTATTGTAACACTATCTTTATGGCTGTAGATAATGCAAGGCTCTATTTATTTCATGCTCACATTAGTGTATTCCACTTAACTGTTGAATTATAATTTATAGCTGTCAAGGTTTACTATCGCCCTGAAAGCAAGCAACTTAAACTGGTCCTGACAAGAATCTATGTCCTGACAAGAATCTATAACATTTTGTCCATTTATCCTCACAGTCACACTCTCTTTCAAGTGCATGAATTAAGTCACCTCAGTCTTGATAATATAAAGTCCATGTCCAGGAGAAGTTTTATATTGAGCAAGTGCTAAAGTCAGAACAGAGTGCATCACTTTACTTTAATTTTTACCAAATACTAGACATATATATATATATATATATATATATATATATATATATATATATATATATATATATATATGTAACTTAGTGCCAAAAGGTGTGCATGAAAACAGGACAAAGGGGTAGAAAATAAAGTTGATGATACATTGAAACTAGTTGTGTTTTTAGAATGTGCACAATGCTAGGAAAGATTTTTTAAAGCAAAAGATAAAAACTTGTGCACTTCTGGAAATATTTGCTGACAAAGGTCATAAAAGGCTGCATGTTGTACATCATATATTACAACATGCATAGTTCATTGTGTCTTCAGTGCACAAAATCAAGTCACACTATTAGTGCACATCTCCCCTACTATGTTTGTGCCAAATTGTGTACACTCATATAATTTAACACATGATTGTGACATGTTGATTGTTGTAATATCTGACAGGCGACATAAACCCATAACTCAACATTTTTTTATATAACAAGTAACACACCCTTTCATGCAATATACTATAATCAGCCATACAAGTGCATGCAAAAACACAGTGAGAAGATTTTTTCTCAGTTTGCATTTAATAATAAGTCATAAAAATTAAATTAAACAAATTTCTGTATTACATCAGTATTACAACAAAATAACATTTCCCCAATTTTTAGCATAGAAAACATTCTGTGTTTGCTTAGATCAGTCTAACAAAAACAAATCCGAATGACCTGATTTTATCAAGGTGATTTACATTAACAATTAAGTCCAGACCCCCCCCCCACCCCCCCTCTTCGAGATGTGGATTCTCTGCGGCCAGCCTCTCTCTGTACTGTCTGCAACTGTCTGTGTTTGATGTTTTCCTCCTTGCTGTACCACTTGGCTCAGGAGTACGCTCAGTTCCGCATACCCTGGTCATGTCAATGAATTTGAAGTTTTATGAATATGAAATTATTAACCCAATAACCAGCAACTGTCCCAATACTGATATGCTCAGTACAAACCTACACACCATGACCTCTAAACAAATCAGTACTCAATTCTCAGAACCGCTATTAGTATTACTAACATCTGCTGGGCTTAATTAAACTTTAAAAGTTTAATGTTTTACGTCACGTTACAACAACAGTTGACATAACTTTCAGTATGAAAATTACTTCCAGAAAAAAAACTGTAACTTCGTCACTCTCGCTCAGTTAACAAAATATTCTTGCAACACCACTAAACAGTCTACAAAATGCGTGCGCTTATAACTGACAAGTTTTTGATGAAATTGAGTACACATCCTGAATCAACAGTTGCACGTAAGATTTACAAGATATTGCCTTGTCGTAATGAAATTCTTCACGCTGTACTCAGCTAAGTATATAAAAAAAATGGGTTTCAAATCTTTGGCGTGGGAAGATGCCATTTTTCACAGTACTTTCATTTTGCACACCCAAATTGGCGGAAAACTTGAAAATAATCTCCATAAACTCCTGAAAAAGCGCACAGTGCATGCTCTACATCAGATTCATGTATGTACGTCGGACCACTGAAGGAGACTACAACACACCTTTCGATATTTCCGAACAAAGACGCCATGCGGCCGGGAGAATGAAGGCACTCAGGAAAGGTCACGTGACGTGCTGGATGTTGTCGATAAAAAAGAGTGCTTTCTCGTTTGTTTTGTACAAAATATTAGATATCTTGTAGGGATGTCAGATGTTACAACAATATCAAATGATTGGGGAAATATTCTTCAGATTTCATGCAAAACTTTGCTGAAAAAACACATGAGTATCGCTGTGTAGTGCAAATGCATGGATCGGAACACATGCGACGTTTCTGGTGATTCCAAAGCGATGCTGTCGTTTTTTGGTTGTTCAAAGTTTTCAGTTCGAGTTTGCAACACATCTGACGTACATACAGGGCAAACATTTGCAATCAATTGATCGAAAATACAACTATCGTGAGTGTTGATGTTATATTCGTATAAAACAGTGTTTTCCGCGCACAGATCAGTGATTGTTTCTCTGTGTGCTTGCAATTTGTTTGTAAGCAGAGTGACAAAAAATCGCTCGGTACATGGATGTCCATTTTTGGCGGTCATTTTTCGGTGCTTTTTCAGTGTGTAATGACTGTATCTTGAAATCAACCACAGCCTGGTTGCTGAAATTATCTGTACTATATATTCATTCATTCATGCAAGTGCACAACACAACATTTCGCATAAAAACAGTTTTCAACAATGTTTTATTTTCAACTGAAGTGCATAACCCCTTGCATGCACACCTTTTGGCACTAAGTCATATATATATATTGCCATGTATGTCACATTCTGTCTTGTAGTGCAGTTTGAGTCTCTTGGGATTTTCTGACTCATTTATGAATCTTCAGCTGCTATCTGTTGAGGAAAAAAACTTATCCTGGCACAGTGTCCATTTTCACCAGCAAGTGGTTGTAATTATGTGCGCATAATTTGTAATTTTGTCTTTGACACTAGTAAGCTGCCATTGTTTTCATGAGAAACCAAAGACTAAAATACACGACAGTCATATATGCCATTGAAACAGTAAAGCTACAAGAATTAGGAAACTGTTATCATTCATCTTTCATTAACATGGAAGTGGAAGCATCATAGAAGATGCCCCAAGTGATGCTGACTGATGAATGTTTATGAAAAGCACATGTGCAATGTAGGCAAAAGAGTGTGACAGGTAAGCAAAAATGCTTGCACAAATCCTTCAATGCACCAGTCCATGGTATGGAAACCAATGGAACAGACCTTGTTTGCCTGTGCAGCAGACGGTCAGATGATGTGGACTTTGTATGTCTACAGAGGATGTGGACTTTGTATGTCTACAGAGGATGTGGACTTCGTATGTCTACAGATGGTGTGGACTTCATATGTCTACAGATGGTGTGGACTTTGTATGTCTACAGAGGATGTGGACTTTGTATGTCTACAGATGGTGTGGATTTTGTATGCCTACAGATGGTGTGGACTTTGTATGCTTACAGATGGTGCAGACTTTGTATGCCTACAGATGGTGCAGACTTTGTATGCTTACAGATGGTGCAGACTTTGTATGCCTACAGATGGTGTGGACTTCGTATGCTTACAGATGGTGTGGACTTTGTATGCCTACAGATGGTGTGGACTTCGTATGCTTACAGATGGTGTGGACTTTGTATGCTTACAGATGGTGTGGACTTTGTATGCTTACAGATGGTGTGGACTTTGTATGCTTACAGATGGTGTGGACCTTGCAAGTTGTTGGGCCCTCGGCTTGAGATGATCATTGCAGAGGAAAAAGGCACAGTGGTGTTGGCGAAGGTGGACATTGATGAGAATATGGAACTAGCCCTGCAATACAATGTGAGTAACCTCAGGAAGTTTATTAATCATCATGATAGTTTTTCCACAACAAATTTGTTATCAGTCTTTCACCCTTGTTCTGTTCTGTGGTGCCACATTTTCTTTCTGTCCACATTATGATTTGTGTCTGATAGTTTTTGAGATCAATGTTTTCAGGTATGTGTAGGCTATACAAATCAGTACCCACATACTAACTTGAAAAATGTGAGTCATGTCACAGCAGTGCTTGCAAAAATGTAACTGAAAATAATTTATTGTCCCAGTAAATTCCTATCCCATCCACTTCAAACTTTGCATGAATGCTCCATAAAGATGAGATCATATTGTAAATATTTCAGTGACTGTAGCATGTATTGCAGGGGTGGGGGGGGTGGGGTGGCGTTCATACATTTTGGAAGCAGGTAAAAAGTGAACACTGGTCTCATCTTGGGTACTCTTTAGGCGTAATCTGTTAATTTTTGCTTGAATTGGTAAGGTCATAGTGGCATCACACAGATTGAACTGGAGGGTTGTTTTTCCCTACAAATTCTTGCGGATGTACTTCAAACAGTGTGAATATTACAGACAAGTTTGACAAAAGTGTGTGCACAAGTGAAAAAGAATCAAATTAGGATTTATACTTTATACTTGTACATAGTCAGAATTCTGCCCAGTACCAGAATTAAAATCAGAGACAGAGAAAAGTGGATCTTCATGTTATTTTTGGTTTGATGTAGACACGTGAAGCCACAATTTTTTGAATGAATAAAATAGAAAGCACTTGCATGTGTTACAATGCAATCACAGGTTCTGCCCACTCTTACCTTTCTAACTACTGCACCTTTACAGTCTTTCCCGCTCTCTTTGCTCTTCGTTTGACAAACACATGCCCAAACTCCAATGCTTCAACCCATGGCTTTTGCATTTTCTCACACTTCAGTCCCTACATCTGGAACAATCTCCCCCAAAACATCAGGCACTCTTGCTACTTTCTTTTCCTTCAAAAGCAAACTCAATACATCTGAATATTTCAGTTACGCAAAACTGTCCTTCACCCCTATCAATCTGTATAATATGCATGTGTGTGTGTGCATCTTGCGCTTAGTTACATTTAAACCCTTGTTGATGTGTACATCATGTGTTAGCTGTTTGTTGAATTGCAGATAACATTCTCTGTCTTGATTTTCATCGTGTGTGTTTTGTTCAGCGCTTTAGGCCAGGGGTTAGATGCTTTGGAAGTTTCCATTATTGTGAAAGTGTCCTTGTGATCAGGTGTCTTTGTGAAAAATCTTCCTATGGTTTCATAAAAACAATAATGTTGGGACTGTTTGCAGTTATTTTTATGTCTGTGTGAACTGAACATGTATTTTATATGATTCTTTTGTCAGTGTTTTTGAAGAAGAAGAAAAAGGGTTTCTACTGCTAGTGCCATCTGTTGTGACTGTTTGAGGGACAGTTTCTTAAAAGTTGGTTTTGGGGGCAGCAACAAGGTGTTTTTGACTGTGGTCTGTTTTCAAGGTCATGGGTGAACCCCAAGTTGATTAGAAGTGAGATTTTTGAATAGTTGTTTTATCTCAGCGTTTGCTCTTTTTCTGCTACTCATTTTCAAACTGCTCTTGATCAGTACTGGTGTGTTTGATGTTGCAGGTTCAGTCAGTCCCAACAGTTTATGGGGTAAAAAACGGCAAGGTGATGAACTCATTCATTGGACTGATGGATGATGACGAGATCAAGAAGTTTGTCCAGGGACTCATTTAGAGCCGTGCACAATTTACCAACAACAACTTGGTCTGTCACGTAGAGTTTGCGTGCACTGTAGAATTATTTACATGGTTTGACTGACAGTCTTCAGCCTTTTTTTTTGCTTCAGAATTCTTTCTAATGGCTGCTGATCATTGTTGATTTATTCAGTACTTTGGCTATTAATGACAGATGCTAAGTACCACAGGTAAGATGCTTAAAGGTTTGCCATTATTTCTGTAAAATGTACAAAAATCTCCGTAATAACTAGACAGGCATTGTGCTGATTAAAGTGCAGAAGTGTTCAGCCTCCTGATTTTACAAGAAGAATTTGATGCTTCGAACATCCAGGTAAATAGACTGTATGGCAAAGAGCTAGTGGGGGTGGGGTTGCTTATAATCTGCGTTCTGTTAGTATCAAAAATTACATGTACATGTTCTCCCCTGAAAAAGTTAATTCCTGACCCTTTAAACATTGGCAGTTCAGCTGACAATCAGAGAAGCTGCTAGGACGGTTTGACTGGACATGATTAACTGAAGAGGTAGTTGTTATGTTATGAGTGAGGAGGCTTGTAATGCCTTGATTGTTTGGAAGAGCACTGGAGGCAGTGGGTTTTTAGTGTGGAGAAGGTGTGTTTTTACTCTTGACTGATTAAAATGGACATTTTTCCTGGTCTGATTGGAGTGACTGATGAAGTGATTGATGCCGCAATGGGCACCTGCAACAGTGTACTTCAGCAACATCCACTACACACAAACAATGAAAATAGCATCATACTGAAAAGTAAAATGGAACAGTGATGGTGTACATATACAGACGAATGTGTTCAAATTAAAATAAAGTTTGTTTGCGTATTTTCATTTCGTCTTTCGTTGTCATGAATGAGAGAGTGTGGGATTGAGACTTTTTTTTAACAACAATAAACTTTATTCTTCCCAGCAAGAAATTAAAGCTGTCATTCGATCTTTTACATTAAGGCATAATTAAGAATTAAATTTCACACCTCAATAATCCAGTCATGAAACACACACATGTACCCACTCTTAGACATACACCCCGTCTCTCAATCTACATACACTAAAGCATTGATCTCATACTAATACCTAGCTAAGAGACTGTTTATTTTAACAAGTACAGATCACAGGCCCTTGATGCTGATAACACATGGTCCAGTGTTCTCTGACAGATTTACCCAGTCCATGCCATGAGACCAGAAATTTATGTTGTTGTGTAAGAACCAGTTCAAGTGGCTCACCTCAAATTAGTATACGCAGCAGATTGTGCACCATATATTCTTTGCTCAAATACATTCCATATTGTTTCAAAGGCAGTGGTGCGTGTAGATGGTATTTTGATGCATGCAGAGTAATTTCAGTAAGAGGTAATTTTGTGACTGTTTAATGTACCAGTTCACCCAGTCATAAAGAAGTCACAACTTATAATATGTGAGCCAGCTTGGCCTAATGTTAAGGCATTAGGCTGGTAAGCAGAAGGACCCGTCACCCCAGTTTGATTCCGCTTCAACTCACCTCTTTTTTCAAAAGCTGTGGTCTGCAGTCACTGTCTTGCGACTTTGTCCCTCACAGTTAATGAAACATTAAAACTGGCCCTCAATGCTGCACATCATATAATGCAGGAGTCAATCGGGTGGTGACAGTGTAGTGTCAGGTATAGTCTCCCGCTCCTTCCACCTCCTGTTAAGTACAGTCTCCCTCTCCCCCCACCTCCTGTTAGGTATAATCTCACTCTCCCCCACCTACTGTTAGGTATAATCTCACTCTCCCCCCACCTACTGTTAGGTAGTCTCCCTCTCCCCCCACCTCCTGTTAGGTATAGTCTCCCTCTCCCCACCTCCTGTTAGGTATAGTCTCCCTCCTCGCCACCTCCTGTTAGGTATAGTCTCCCTCTCTCCCCACCTCCTGTTAGGTATAGTCTCCCTCTCCCCACTTTCTGTTAGGTATAGTCTCCCTGTCCCCCCACCTCCTGTTAGGTACAGTCTCCCTCTCCCCTCCCGTTAGGTATAGTCTCCCTCTCCCCCACCTACTGTTAGGTATAGTCTCCCTCTCCCACCTCCTGTTAGGTACAGTCTCCCCCCCCCCCCCCCTGTTAGGTATAGTCTCCCTCTCCCTCACCTCCTGTTAGGTATAGTCTCCCTCTCCCACCTACTGTTAGGTATAGTCTCCCTCTCCCACCTGTTAGGTACAGTCTCCCCCCCCCCCCCCCCCACCTCCTGTTAGGTACAGTTTCCCTCTCCCTCACCTCCTGTTAGGTATAGTCTCCCTCTCCCACCTACTGTTAGGTATAGTCTCCCTCTCCCACCTCCTGTTAGGTACAGTTCCCCCCCCCCCCCCCCCCCAGTTAGGTACAGTCTCCCTCTCCCACCTACTGTTAGGTACAGTCTCCCTCTCCCACCTCCTGTTAGGTACAGTCCCCCCCCCAGTTAGGTACAGTCTCCCTCTCCCCCCACCTCCTGTTAGGTATAGTCTCCCTCTCCCACCTACTGTTAGGTACAGTCTCCCTCTCCCACCTACTGTTAGGTACAGTCTCCCTCTCCCCCCACCTCCTGTTAGGTATAGTCTCCCTCTCCCCCCACCTCCTGTTCGGTATAGTCTTCATCTCCCACCTACTGTTAGGTACAGTCTCCCTCTCCCCCCACCTCCTGTTAGGTATAGTCTCCCTCTCCCCCCACCTCCTGTTAGGTATAGTCTCCCTCTCCCACCTACTGTTAGGTACAGTCTCCCTCTCCCCCCACCTCCTGTTAGGTATAGTCTCCCTCTCCCCCCACCTGTTAGGTATAGTCTCCCTCTCCCACCTACTGTTAGGTACAGTCTCCCTCTCCCCTCACCTGGGATCTCAGTCCCCTTGCCTGAGACAACTCAGCACAAAACAAACCAAACCAAAGTGAAGAAGCACCTCAGGCCCTATAGCCTAATCAAACACACTGAGAATGCAAAATATACACACTGTCATTGCATCACTATTATTGTTTATCACTTCTATAGTGCTATTCTCTGCTCTTCAGCAGACTCGTGTCACACGTGATCCTGAATGAGTGACTGTAACCTTTTCCAGCACATTATTGAATAGCCATGAAACAGAATACACATATTGCATCATTGTAAGTGTTGCATATCACTTTGGACTATTCTTAGCTCTTGAGCAGGTTCATTGTGCTCGCGTTGAATGTAGTTGTGAATGAGTGACTGTAGCCTTTTTCAGCACGTTTTTGAACTGAACACAATACATTGCATCATCTGTTGTTATATCACTTTCACATAATCATAGGACTGTTCTTGGCTCTTCAACAGGCTCATTGTGCTCATGTTGCATGTGATTCTGAATGAGTGACCAGAGCTTTTTTAAGCACGTTTTTGAATATCCACTGAACAAAATACACACACTGTATCACTATTGTTGTTATTCATTACTTTGATAGACAGCTTTTCTCTGCTCTTCAGCAGACTTGCTGTGTTCATCACGTCACACGTGATTCTGAAGGTGTGACTAACCTTTTCCAGCCCATTTTTGAATATCCACCAAAGTGGTGTACTCACAGCGCAAGCTGGTTGATTAATGGCTGGTGCCTTTTTGAAACTGCGACCATCTCAGTATGTTCTATATACATACACCATACAACCATGAACAACTTTACAGCACCACTTCATTCAAAGCCACATACATTGGGTGTATGTGTATTTAGCTGTAACCTGCCACCTCCACTTTTGGCAGCATGACTTGGATCTTTTACGTGCTACTGTTGTAACACAGGGGTGGAATGGATGCCCAAATAAGAGTTAACACAGAAAGTTGACCCTGGAGAAGAAAATTCTCCTGCTGCTTCTGTGTGGACTTGAACCTGCAACTTTTCGATTACAAGTCCAGTGCTCTACCACTGAGCTATCCCTGCTCTCAAAGTACTGGATACCATGCTACTTTTGTACATTCTACACTGACTACACTACACATGGTTGACTGAGCATTAAGCATTGATTATCTATCACACGCAACCATGTCAGCTATTGTTCAAGAGTGGAGTATGTGAACTTTGCAAGAGATAGAAACAATCCATTGTTATGCAAAATTGTAGACCTGTCATGTTTTCTGTTCTGTGCGTCTTTATTCATTCCAAGTCTCCTGGGCGTTTGCTGCCCATTTTAAGCTGTGTATATTTAGATCTGTATAGTCAGAATGCTTGTGTGTGTGTGTGTGTGTGTGTGTGTGTGTGTGTGTGTGTGTGTGTGTGTGTGTGTATGCGTCTAGAATAGTCTCTAGGGACAAGACTTTGCGCTTTAAAATACTTTCATTATTTATTATTATGTGACATGGTATAAACACATGCCTTATATATATACAATAGCTGTTCTCAATACAACCGTGACGCATGAGAGACATACTGAGCTTGTAATTGCCCCCCACCCCCTTCCCCCAAATAAAGCCCATCATTTACACAGGTGTCCATCTGTGGTCTTGAGACATTGATTCAGGCTTTGAAAACTTTAACACACTTTAACCAATATAATCTTTATTATGTTCATCATCAAAACAAGTGTAGCACTTCAATCCAGTACTGGCCCTTGGTCTTGCTTTGTTTGTCAGCATTCTTGGTCATGATGTGCTTCAACCTGTGCTTCAGCTCTTTGTTCTGTTCGCAAATGAGTGACACCTGAAACAAATTTAAAAAAATAAGATGAAAGAAAAAGTGTGATATTTAAAGTCAAGTGCTAGCAAAAAAAAGTGTGATATTTAAAGTCAAGTGCCACCATTGAGGAGTGACACCTGAAACAAATAAAATACTTAAAAAAGAAAGAAAACGTGAGATATTTAAAGTCAAGTGCTAGCAAAAAACTAAACAAAACAAGTGTGATATTTAAAGTCAAGTGCCAGCATTGACAAACTGACCAACAATCAAAAAGCTGCGCAACCAGGGAAAATCAACTCCCATTTCTGTGCATGGTGATTCTGGCTGTTCAAATGATGATGTGTTCTGTTTTACAGATATTTAAAGTGGTTTTGAGAAAAACAAACTTTTTTTACATTATTGTTGGAAATAACAAAGAAATAGTTGACTGAACTGTATTAACCACTTTCTATCTGGCTGTGCAGGAGGCTCGACTAACATAATTTTATATGTATGGGTGTGTTTTACACTGTGTTGGTAACTGTCCCTTTTTGTGCTACAATCTCATGCATGGGCTGAACCCTGCAGTGGGGTACGGATGGTGGAAAAGTACCAAATCTGACACTGTCAGTACCCAGAATACTATTGTAGTATGATAAAACAGGATGCTAGAATATTTTGCATTCCCACCCCCCCCCCCCCCCCCCCCCCCCATAATTTTAAAAATATATAGTGGTTGTGTGTGATGTTGTGGGAGTATTTACGTGTTGCATGTATCCCTTTATTTAAGTCGTAAAGCACTATGACTCTATGAGTCATTGAAAGTTCTCTATAAATTGCCCATTAGTATTAGTTCCAGACAGAGCAAGGGCATCAAACCCCAGGATGATTCTGTAGCAACATATAGCTATGTATAGATGGAGAAATACATCAACAGAAAACTCAAAGTGCACAGGGCTGACAGCTACTCACAATGCCATCTTCTTCCTTGCTGAATTCAATGAGGAGCTGGTGGGCATCTTTGGCCATGATGAGGTGGGTGGTGTGGGCATCAATGGTGATGGCTTCCCATCTAGACAGCTGCAACAAAGAAGACAGACTTACTCAAGTGTTTGAAGCTGTATGGCTCAGTGCTCTGACTGCCTGAAGCTGCATGCCCCAGAGCTCTGCCTGACTGCCTGCCCCAGAGCTCTATCTGCCTGCCTGAAGCTGTATGCCCCAGAGCTCTGTCTGACTGCCTGAAGCTGCATGCCCCAGAGCTCTATCTGACTGCCTGAAGCTGTATGCCCAAGACTGCCTGCCTGCCTGAAGCTGTATGTCCCAGACTGTCTGAAGCTGTATGCCCAAGACTGTCTGAAGCTGTATGCCCCAAAACATTGAGTTTGGCTGACTGAAGTTGCATGCCCTAAAGACAGTGTTGCCTAAATGTCTGAAACTGTATGCCCCAGACTGCCTGAAGCTGTTTGCCCCAGACTGCCTGAAGCTGTATGCCCCAGACTGTCTGACTGCCTGAAACACTGAGTTTGGCTTGCTGAAGTTGCATGCCCTAAAGACGGCATTGCGTAAATGTCTGAAACTGTATTAATTGATTGAGGATCACTTATATAGCGCTATTCTCCGCTCTCTTGAGCAGACTCACTGCGCTCGCATGTGGTTCTACGTGAGTGACAAGCTTTTTATAGCGCGTTTTTTTAATATCCACTGAAGTGTACTTACAGTGCTGGCATGGCTGGTGCCACATGAAACTGCAGCCATCTCGGCGCAAGTTCTGTGTACACCATACAACCATGCACCATGTCACTTCATGCAAAGCCACATACGTAAGGTGTATGCATGTTCAGCTGTAACCTGCCACCTGCACCTTTGGCAGAATAACCGGGATCTTTTACATGCTACTGCGGTAACACGGGGGTGGAATGGATACCGAAATTAGAGTCAGCACAGAAAGTCAACCCTGGAGAAGAAAATTCTCCTGCTGCTCCTGCAGGGATTTGAACCCGCGACCTTTCAGTCATGAGTCCGGCGCTCTAACCACTGAGCTATCCCCGCCCCTGTATGCCCCAGACTGCCTGAAACTGTATCAGTGTATGCCCCAAAACTAGTTTTTTTACTCAACTATCTGAAGCTGTATTACAGTATATTCCAGAGCTCTCTGTCTGGCTGCCTGAAGTATAAAAATATTGAGCTTTCCTTGGCTGTCTGAAGTTGTATGCTATAAACGAAGAGAGTTACATGACTGCCTGAAGCTGTATGACCCCAAATAGTGAGCTTTCTTTGATTGTTATAGTTGTATGCCCAAATCAGAACTTTGCCTGATTGCTTGGCTTAAGCTCCCCCCCCCCCACCCATAAAAAACATCACCTGTATGCCTGCCTCCACCCCAACCCTCCCAATAAAAAATTCAGACACAATTTGTTTTTACCTGATTGTTTGTCTGTGCATCTGCCACAGTCTTGATTGGCTGTTTCATTGTGTAGAGGATGTACTTGAGCAAGTCCTACAACACAGCGATATTGAATTTGTCAAGAGGGAGCACAAAATAAAAACTAGATGAACAAATGACAACAGAAAAGTCCCCCCCCCCCCCCCCCCACAACAAAAATCAATATCTACACAAGGTGATGATGTGTGATGGTTTTACTTTTTTTCCCTTAGTACAGTAGGATACCCAAATCTGTGTTCAAACTACCATTGCCTGGGAACACCCAGATTTTGTAACAATTCTTATTGTGCACCACAGCAGTAACTGAGTAAGATACTGGTCAAACAAGAAGGGGAAGGACTAAGGAGAATGACTGCTTCTACTACTACTACTAATAATGGAAATTTGTCAAGTGCTTACCCATGACTCAAAGCATTGAACAAGCATAACACACACAATACACATTGACACAGAGAATGTTATCTGCATTTTAACAGCTAACAAATAATGGACACATCAGCAAGGGTTCAAACATAACTGTGCAAGATGCACAAACATACACATTGTACAGATTAATAGTGGTGAAGGATAATATTGCTTAATTAAAAATATTTTGAAAAGAAATATCTTGAGTTTGCTTTTGAATGAAGAAAGAGTAGCAGCCTGATGTCTTGTGGGAGATTGTTCCCAATGGAATTAAGGCAGAGGATGGAGGCAGAAAGAGGATGGTGGTGGTGATATTAACAAAGCCTGGAGCAACGCTATTAAGCACAGCCAAGGTGGGCATAGGGAGAACTTACCAGCACTGCCTCAAAAGGCAGTTTTCTCAGACTGTCCAGCAGGTAGGCATCATCGAAAGGACAGCACAGCACTTGGTCACTGAACCCAGATAAGGAACCATAGCACACACACAATTTTGTTTTACCACTGTGCATGCATTGCAAGAACAAAACCTCCAAATCATTGACAATTTTGTAGTTGGGTTTTGTGTTCACATCTAACTTTTGCATTCTCATTCTGTTCTCTCCAACCCCAACTCCCCATCCCAAACTCCTCTGATGCTGTTTATTTACATTTTCATTCTAACGATTTGTCCACTTTCCTGCTTGTCCTGAGGTAAAAACAGTGAGCACAAACAAGGATACACAAAAGTTTTCCTTGACTTGGAGAACGGACAGGATGCTTTATCAGCATCCTCCCTGACATCCTCCTCGTCCATCATCTCGGCATCTGATGTGTTGAGTCCACAGTGCTCTGCAGCCTTGTCCAGTACCTTGTCTGTTGCACTGGGAAAGTAATGGCAAAATCTTGTTTTAGGCATCTGACAAAAACACTACCAATCTCATACTTATGGGCCCAAGCAAATGTACATAAATATATATATATATTTTAAAAAAAAAAAAAAACAACAACATCAAAAGCCCTAGGGAAATTCATACCTCACAATATATTCATATCTGATGTAAACTGTATTCAGAAAACAACAAAACAGAATAGTAACACAATCCAAAACTGAAAAAGAAGGAAAGAATAAAAGAGCAACAGACACCACATGGATGGACATCAGAAGAATGAATTACAGAGCAACGGCTTCATTAGAATTGATCTATTCCACTGTAGTTTGACATGTCACTCCTGTGTTTTATACGTAATCACCACAACCCCCATCTCCAGCTGAACATTTGGGAGTGACAGCACTCCTGTGGTTTAAACATGATGCCACATTCCTGACTTTCCACTGAGCATTTGAGAGTGACAGCACTCCTGTGGTTTAAACATGATGCCACATTCCTGACTTTCCACTGAGCATTTGAGAGTGACAGCACTCCTGTGTTTTACACATCATGCCACATTCCTGACTTTCCATTGAGCATTTGAGAATGACATCACTCCTGTGTTTTACACATCATGCCACATTCCTGACTTTCCACTCAGCATTTGAGTGACAGCACTCCTGTGTTTTATACATGATCATCATATTCACATCTTTGGCTGAGCATTTGACAGTGACATAACACCAGTGTTTTAAACGTGATGCCCAGTTCCCATCGTCATTTGAGAATGACATATCACTCCTGTGTTTTATACATGATCATGACATTCCCGTTTTTAGCTGAGCATTTGAGAATGACATATCACTCCTGTGTTTTACACATGATCATGACATTCCCATTTTTAGCTGAGCATTTGAGAATGACAAATCACTCCTGTGTTTTACACATGATCATGACATTCCCGTTTTTAGCTGAGCATTTGAGAATGACATATCACTCCTGTGTTTTACACGTGATCATGACATTCCTGTTTTTAGCTATCACTCCTGTGTTTTACACATGATCATGACATTCCCATTTTTAGCTGAGCATTTGAGAATGACATATCACTCCTGTGTTTTACACATGATCATAACATTCCCATTTTTAGCTGAGCATTTGAGAATGACATGTCACTCCTGTGTTTTACACATGATCATGACATTCCTGTTTTTAGCTGAGCATTTGAGAATGACATATCACTCCTGTGTTTTACACATGATCATGACATTCCCATTTTTAGCTGAGCATTTGAGAATGACATATCACTCCTGTGTTTTACACATGATCCCTCGCCTACCTGAGGAAGCACTGCAGAGCCATGACCAGACAGGATTCTGGCAGCTCATCCATCTGAGAAATGAGGGCTTTGTACACAAGGCTCACATCCTTCATCCGCACCAAGGCCTCAAACACCATTGTTATGTTACTGAAACCAGAAAGCAAGGCCTGAAACATCGTCACTTCGTTACTGAGAGTAAAACAAATTAAAAACACACACCATATATCAGTTAAATTTACCGACACATTACACACAACAAGACATAGCTTGACACACTGAATGAATATAAAATAGATAAAAAATAACTGCACAAAACATATATGCACTCACACACAGGCACATGTGCATGCTTGAACACGCATCAAGTCCTACACACACACAGTACACACGTGAATCTCATTCTCTGACCCTCCCTCCCTCTCTCTCTCACATACACACACTCTCTCTCTCTCTCCCCCCCCCCCCCCTCCCCTCGGCCATCTCTCCTGCACTTCTCTCTCTCCCCACCTGTAGAAAACAAAGTGATGAGAAATGAAAAGCACATCACCAGCCAAGCACCATATCATTACACAGCATTACCTTGAGGAAACGCAGTGATGTGAAATGAGAAACTCCAGCTCCTCAGATGGCCAGAACTTTTTCTCGGAACAGCATCTCTTGAGGACGGCTGTCAGGTCACTGAGGTAGGCCCACATCCCCGACTCGGGCAGACTGGACTTCAGCTGAGCAAAGTCCCGCTTGAAAGAGGTGTAGCTGGATGTCTGAAGAACAAAAGAAGGAATCAATCTTCTTCACTTAAAGGGGACACAATGAGAAGGGGCCCTACTGAGAGGAATGGAATGAAGATTTGATTCACAGACATATCTTAATTATTAACTGTATAATTATATGTGCTTACATGGAACAAATGATACCCAGTTTGAATTGACTTGAGAGTGTGTGTGTGTGTGGGGGGGGGGGGGATGTGCTTTAATACTTCAAGATAACAACAGGTGATCTTCAGATCATCCCAAACTAAAGCCTGAGTTTTCATTAAAATATATTTAACAAGATAAGCTGATGCATGGTGTATGGTGCATGGTGTATTGAACTTTTTTGCTGTGCAGACCCAAGTCAGTTTTTATATAGATATACACAAAGGCATCATTTCAACTTCATGTTCTAGGTGTAAGCAAGAGAATTACAGTTTGTTTGACAAGAACATTTATTATTATGCATCGTTAAAGGAACAGATCATGTATGATTTTTGGCAAATTTTCCACAGAACTATTTGAATACCTTTAATGGGTCTGCAAGATTCTTGAGAATTTCTTCAACTTGGCCTTCTTGAAGCTCCTGCAAACAAAAATACATGAAATAATGAAGCAATTGTCAAAAACATTCACAGACAGATCAAATGACAATCAATTAAAAAAGATTATAAAAAAATACACTTGAGAAGTTGGGAGACAGAAAGACACAGGCTAAGCATGCAGGAGCAGAGTTGGTGGGGTTGGAATGCATGTAAAAGGTGAGGGAGGGCAGAAACCAAATCTCTTGAAAAAGGAGGTCATTGATTAAAGTCAAATAGTAGTCAACAACATTCATTTAAAAATCAGCAGTGATCATTTCAGTGTCTCAGCTGATACTCTGTTTGCCATACATTCTTAGCTAATTCAGGCTGTTTTAGAATCAGTTTTCCAGCATTGGTGAGTGTGCCAAACAGTCATTAGAAGTAACTCTGTGCTGCAAAAACAGAAGATGCACTTCCCTGTTCTAATTTTGGTACGCTCCGTGCACTGGACCCTTCATCCTTCACAGTATCTCCTTGTTCATGTCAGCCCTCCCATGGCTGCATCTGAATCCCAACCTCAAGGCACCAACACAGACAGTTACATGCAGTTACCATAGAATCTGTGGACTGCCTCCTGTTCTTGGGCGACAGCAGGAGATCAACAGGCCGACATTCCACATCAACCGGTGCTCCCTGCTGCTGTCCAATCATGCTGGCCAGTGTTGACACCTGACACTCGTAGCGGTACAGGTACAGCGTCTTCGCACAGTGCACCAGAATGTGTTCTCGCTGGCAGAAGGCCTGAGAACAGAAGGTGCAGAATGTGTGAGTGATATGAAAAATAATGTACTCCCATTGGTATATAGCCTGAACATGGGCGATGATCATATTGCAGAAAACAATACGCCTGTGTGATTTTTCTTATTTCAGCATGGAGTAAAAAAAAAAATGAAAAAAAAAAATAGACTGGAAATAACTAATGAACAGACAACTCTGTTTCTGATTTTAGAATTTTGTCACAAATGGTGACAATCGGTCAATGACAGTTGTTTTTGATCCTGAAAGGTAAACTGATGGCCTGTCACTGCGGTAAAAAATGAAGGAAAAAGTCACCTTCAGTTTTAGCTGCCGTAAAGAGGGACTCTACAATCTGTGCTCTGACTGAAAGGAAACAAAACCCCTTAACCGTGACGTTGTTTTGTGATGGCTTACAGCCAGTAAAATCAAAACCAACAGATAAATCCAGGGAGAAAAAACCTGAAAAGCAGTGATACAGCAAATGTAAAAATTACAGACATTTGCCCTAACCAATGAAATATGTGATGACTAGTAAAATAAAGATATTATATATATAAAAACATTGAAAGGCAACTTACTTTTCTGTCTGCTGTCAGCTTCTCAGGGAATGGCTGCCAAGCCTGGACTGTACCAAACTTTGTGTCCAGTATACCCACTCCATCTGAGAGAACACAGGAAATTGCAGTCCATTTCATCATGATGGAAAAAAAAGAGTAAAGCATAAATAACAATAACAATAAGAACTGTAAAAAAAAAATCAAGCCAACTTGGGCACATACATACCTACTTGGATGCATCCTCCCTCAACACATAAGATTAATAAATGCATTTCTAATGTGCCAAATCCATCTATTCTATGACTATACATGTGTGAAGCTCAAAGCGCTATGCATTAAACATTACAACAATACACAACCTCATTTAATAATTCTTTTTTTTTTTCTCTCCACACTTTCCCCTGCATCCACACACACACACACAATCTTGCAACCTCTCGCTTTCCATTCCCCACCAATAATTGCTGGTCAGCCAGTGAAGACATCAGCAGCAAAAACTAAAAACAACACAAATTAACATACACTGCATGCACACATACAGATGTACAATAATAAACAAATACCCCGCAAATGACCACACACCTTGCTTCTGCCTCTGTAGGCCGACCAGAGCGACATAGTTGTTTGACAGACAGAAGAGGGAGCATGATGCTGACACTCCTCTCACAGCAATCAGCTGTCCCCGTTCCAACGATGATGTTTCCCTCAGCAGCATCTCATGCAGGCTCCCATCCTTCCCTGGAATAGGTAGTAATAATACTAAGAAAGTATTTGTAAACCGCAAAATCTTGTCTGTAGAGACTATTCTGAGCACATACACAGCACACAAACAAACATGTAGGCACCCGCACACATGAGCAGTATTGACTATACAAAGCTAAATTTATGCACAACATAAAACAGGCAGCAAACAGAGACTTGGGACAGATGAAGATAGCAGCAAGGAATGGCAAACATGGCTACAGTTTTGGAGAAAAAAATGTTTGAAGGTTTGACCTGAAAGAGTCCCAGGCAGCAAACAAAGAATCCTGATTTAATGCTACTGCTAAATCACTCACTGCTTTCTGAGACTTATTTTTAACACTGATTTACAGGGCACGGTACAATGCATGGACAGAGGATACATTTTCATCCAACTGTTCACAACCCTCCTAGCTGCTCTTCCATCAATAACATTAACAGGAGGCTGACATAACTTACCAAAATTTAAAAATATATACGTGATTCCCAGTTTAAACTTATTTGTCTGTTCACTTAATTTTTGTAAAAATATGACAACAGATGAAAATAATGTACCTAAACACCTGTTTCCGTGTTTCTCAGGTAATGCCATCACAAACTACGTCAAAACACCAAATGCCAGTGAAAGATTTAACACATAATACAGAGGCAGAATAGCAAAGTCATACTGTGGCATAATAATCTGTAAACTGTTTCAGAGTTAGACTGTTTTACTTTGAGGGAACAGAATTCTTACTTTGAGGATATAGAATTCCCCATTATACTTATTCTAAAAGAGCCTATATGTGACATATAAGAGAAACTCTCCATGTAAAATAACATAAAGTATGTACAAGAAACTCTCCACAAAAAAACAGCCTTTAGTGTGCAATTGAAACTTGCACCTAAAACATAAGAGAGCACTGAGCATGTAAGAAATCCTCTGCCCCCCCCCCCCCCCCACCCCCCCCCCATTTTAAAACATCATGGGATTTGGATGGCAAATTTGCCACATAAAAAAAAAAAAAAGGGTGTACATGAAAAGAACCATACAAACAAAAATGATGTCATAAGTTAAAGAGCAGAGAGAGGAAAGAGAGAGAGAGAGAGGGGAGAGAGAGAGAGAGAGAGAGAGAGGAGAGAGAGAGGAGAGAGAGAGAGAGGAGAGAGAGAGAGAGAGAGAGAGAGAGAGAGAGAGAGAGAGAGAGAGAGAGAGAGTGAGAGAATCAGAGAGAGACCAAAGAGAACATACCACCCCAAATAAAGAAAAATGTTGGTAGCCTTCACTGCATATCCAATGACTACAAACCACCCACAAATACAAAAAAAGGGTAGACACATAGTCACATTATATCCACTGACTTCAAAGCCTCCCACGCATACTCACAAAGTGTCAGGAAGCGGACGCTGTCTTTTGAAGGGCTGAGGCTACATGCGCAGGACAGCAGTTCTCCATGGGACTCTAGAGCTGCTGTTGCATGCTTCCACTGCTCGTGGCGTGAACTGTACCAGTGGCTGTGGACTGTCACTCCCTCCTGGCCCTGTTAGGATAATTATAACAATAAAGAGGATTTCTGAATCACCCATCTACTGCACATGGTGGGAGTGCAACACTAACAACACCCACTAACGCACCCAGACACATGTTGGATGGCGGGATAGGCATGGCTGTGAAAAAGACAGTTTAGAAATAGTTATTGATTGGTTTTTAATGCCCGGTCAAATGTGATGGTTATGTCAGGGTGAAAGGAGCCACACAAAAACCATGGCAATAATCCAACAAGAAATCACTGAGAAAATCTCTGAGTAGAGGGTCATGTAGTACAACAAACAACAAAAATATGACAGAGACTTGCTGCAAAAGCTCTTTAACAAAAATTTGAAATTCGCCATGGGATTGGGAACGAACTAGATCTAGTTGCACCAGAGAGCAATTCATTTGTTTTTGATGAACTAGATCCAGCATGTTGTGTGCTTTAACAACTAGTGGGTAAACGATACCCTTTTAAAAGCTGTCTGCACACTAAAAAGAAAAAGAAAACCAATTTCTTCAGACAGACACTACTAGGGAACATAAGGCCTTTTCCAGGTCTGATTCAATTCGTTATGCTATGTGCAATCACTCTAAGGGGATCCCCCTGAAAAAACAGAAGCATATCACCGGAGGAGAGAATAGCTAAAGAAATGAACCTGGAAAGGTCTTATTTTGTGTTTGGTCACCTGCCAGATGCATTTCACTCTAGGAGAGCTCATCAGCGGCTATCATAACCAGAGATAATTTTTCAACCCATATATGATAACCATTCAGAAACAGATCATTAATACTATAATAATAATATTGTGGTCTTCTTTTCTGGCATGCAATGTTCTCACATTACAGTCATGCCACTTAGAGTTAAAGGCTCTCACTCTCAGTGAAGGGAATAATAGAGAGAAGAAAAAAAATGTTGATTAGCTGTGGCTTGGACTTGTAATGAAAATTACAGCTTGAAAACATAATAGAAACTAGCTGCCACAGTGTTCAAATTGAATTAACATTAATGAATATATCCATCACATATTTATCATATACACAGATCTAGGAGTGGTAGATGAATGTGTCCTGGTCTCACCTCACATGTTGATGTGTACACCACACAGATGCCATGCTTCAGTTCTACAGCTGAACACCAGGTAATGGACTCACTGTCAGATAAAACTGATTTTCCACAGTCTTCTTTGATGCTGCCACCAAGAAAACCTACAGTTCCATTCTCACACACCACAACTGGCTCAAAGTTTTTGATGGAAAACAGCTTGTGCACATCTGTGGGGACCTGAAAGAATGAGCATATATCTTTAATACAATGTTTTTTTTATATAGATTCAAGATGTTAGATAACTCTTGTAACGTATTTCTGTTGCAAAAGTTGCATGCGCTACACCCTAAAACTAGTAAAATATAAAAGACAACTATATTTTTATATATAATAAACATACATTAACAGAATGTAGACTGTAATATGATATTTAAAGTAAAACTGCTACATCCTTGAAGGAAATGAGACTTTTACCAGTACACACAATCATGAATAACAAATTCCAAATCAATGCAAAACTATAGTATAACTTTTGTAAGCATACGTTGATGAAACCATCATGTTTCCCACATAATATCCTTGACACCATTTTGTTGAACTGTGACTGTGAGTGGGAAAAAGAGAAAAATAAAGATGTGAAAACTCACATGACGTTTTTTTGCTTTATCCAGCACTGTGTGGCCTTCCTTCCACGAGTACACATCCTGAGAGTGGGAGACACAAAATGTAAACACTGATAAAAAAAAAAATACAATTTGATGCAAGTGTGCAAAACATGCAAAGTAAAAGCTCAAAGAACAGTGTTTCTTCTTTAAGATTACCTTTAAGTGACCTACAGTGAATGCAGCCGAGATCTGTGAAAGTACAACAGACTATAGACTTTACATTATCACGGTGCTGCTTTTCAAAGTGTAACACTAACAGGCAATCTGTTGTCACAAAATTTATGAATCTGCCCCCTAAGCCAAGGACAGTGACCTGAACATTTTTACAGCTCAAGAACCCCCCCCCCCCCCCCAAAAAAAAAAAGGCAGAGAAGAAGAAGGCAGCTTGAGAGAGAGAGAGAGAGATTGAGACAGAGTCTCAGAGAGATACAGCAAAAGAAATGAGATTTGAGGGGTTATTTTATTCTAATGAATTTAGTTAATCAGCTCTGCAAACAAAAGAATGCATGTAACTAACCCGTTTGTTTTGAAGAACTAAATATTCCTCCTTCTTTTCATTCCATATGGCTGGGCTTGTGATCTTGACACCAACACGCAGAGGCACACTAGAAATCAGTTTCTGATCTGAAAGCTAACAGGATGGAAACACAAACAAATAAAAAATGAAGTAAATGACTTTTTACTAAATCTGTTTATTATACTCTTTTTTGTGTTGTCTGTCACTGTGACTGTTTGGGTGCATCAGTATTACTTTAAGTTTAACTGCACATTTTAAGGAAGGCTCTGAAAATGAAAGATTTCATCATTTGTTGCCTAAAGCAGTGTATATCAGTATTTTACAAATGATCTTACTTCTTATTTTTAGTCTGATTGCTGATCAGTTGGCAAATGACTGCGGAATGTCCACACTTAAATTTTTTGTTACAGTTCTCACATGACTGGTTTGACAGCATGAGCTCAAGAAACAATGAACTGAATGCTGCTTAGTTTCACTTTAAGTTTAACTTAAACTAGTTACCTTAAGTAACATGACTCTGAGTCTGAAAAAATTATATGTAACCCATATTTGGGTCCAAATCATATCAAACTTAACTCTCACACTTAGGCCAATCCTAGAGTTAAGGTTCATGTTGGGCTGATTAGTGTTATGTACAGTTGGTCATTTTTACTGGTCAGCTGTGCCTAAAAATAAACCAGGGCAGCCATTTCCTATCTGCATGCCACAAACATGCTTCACATTTTGTAAAATACTAAAAAGGATAGTCTTAACAGTGAATGGCAGCTTCATTTTATAATGGGGCAGAAAAAGCTCTGTCTCATTTGACATTTAATTTCCACAAATGTGTGCAGGATAGCATTTTTACTTTTAAATCAGTCCAATATGATTTTCACTCAAAATACCATTACGGCATCAGATTCAGAAACACAGGATGGCAGGAAATGAGGAATAAAGTTCTGTAAAGATAAAAATTCAAGATTAGTCCCATAACCAACAATTTATGCAAGACTGAGCTCTTTCCTTACAAAATCCAATCCCATCATGTTATCAACCATAAGATTAAACAGATGGAAAAGCACTGCCACAGAAAAAGCAGCAGCCCACAAACTTGACATCAGCCCGCCGTCCACCCCCCCATCCAGAAATGCAGTACCAAGGATCTCTAGAACAGCAGAAGTAGTTCTAAGTATGTTGACTGTTCCAAAGAAAGACAGATCTCCTTCATTCTCGACCCTACCTGCCTTCAGATTAGCCTTCCTGTAGAGCACTTCAATTTATGCAACCCCCCAATGTGCAGCATAATCCGCAAGAAGTTCCTGCTTAATACATTATTAATGGATGGTGGATGCCAACAGATATATAATATAGTGTATTAAACTAAGAAGAGAAAAAGGAAACTGGACAGTCCCGATCGAAATCAGTTTTCAAAGTCTATTCACAGTTTCAACCCAACCACCAGCAAACATTGTATCAATTCTTATTATCTTACCGTAGCTCAGTTCCTCGACGACAGAGGTATCTACTTTATCACGAAGAAGGAAAGAAAGAACGACACTGGTGCTGGTGCTGAGTGGTAGATCTAGACTAGATATTGTTCTTAACATTTTTTAATACCGTAAGAAGTAACAAGCATTGTAACGAAAGTTTGAAGCACTATCTGTATTTAACAACACACGTGTTATCATGAGGAAAGTTTAAACCTCACTGATAAAAAAACTTCTCTTATTAAATAGCAGCGTAATACCTTGAAAGTATTTATGAAATATTTCTTGTTGGAAATTATGATCGTGTCTTCCTCTCTTCCAGACTCAATACCAAACAGGGAAGGTTCTACTGCCGTCGGTACAGCTTCGCAGAGCGCTGCCATGTTGTTTTTGTTCTGCCCCTTCCCCACAGAAGAGGCACATATATCTATTTACATTAATGTATACAATTCATTACAATTTGCGTCCCGGTATCCCCTTGTAAGAATATTATTGAATTGCCAGGTCACGTTCGTTGAATGTTTCATGGAAACATACACATGCGTAGTACCTTCCGTCTCAGAACTGAGAATGGAGTTGAAGCTTTGACTGGAATGCTATATTATTATATCTTGTCATACAGAAGGACTGCGGAGTTCTTTGAAAAATTAAACTGTCAACACTTGTGCAAGCTAGTAAGTGCCGATCTCGCCTTCATGTACAGAGCATGCACTGAGATCAGTTGTGCACATTAAAGATACTGGATATAGGTGGCAACAAAGGACAGTTCACATATGACTCATTTGCCCAGTACATTGTCATGCTAACATTCTTCGAAGCACTGGACAGGACTGAACTTGAAACAACACAGCTGAACCACACACACACACACACACACACACACACACACACACACACACACACACACACACACACACACACACACACACACACACACACACACACACACACACACACACACGACACACACACACACACACACACACACACACACACACACACACACACACACACACACACACACACACACACACAACACACACACACACACACACACACACACACACACCACACACACACACACACACACACACACACACACACACACACACACACACACACACACACACACACACACACACACACACACACACACACACACACACACACACACACACACAAAGTTATTTTGCTTCTCATCTTATTTTTCATTGTTTTTCACCGTTTAACTGTTGTCTCAGTTTTAAGTGGCGTTTTGTAGCTTGACTAAGGGGATTACCCCGAAAATTCGGGTAGATTATTGTGTCCGAATAAAATAAAATAAAAAAATTAATAAAAACCTTCATATGGGTTTAAATCTTGTTTTAGAACGCTAGCTGTCATTCTTGTTTCAGATTTTGCACAACTAATGTTTGCTTTCTCCTCTTTTTCTCCCTCCATCTCCTTTTTTTCTCTCTTTCTTTCTCCTTTTTTTCTTTCTTTTTTCTTTCCTCCCCCCCCCCCAAGATTTTTTCCCAGTCATACATATGCCTATCAGCCTGAAAGGACATATGATGTCCCTGGCCACGGTGGCCATAATGGAGTGGTATAACCAATAAAATGTACACCGACATACTCGCGCTGTACATGACATATAATTCATATACAATAAGACATGCTGACCACCCGGTTGAAGTTGGGCACTACACAGAAGAAGAAGAAGAAGAAGAAGAAGAAGAAGAAGAAGAAGAAGAAGAAGAGAGAGAGAGAGAGAGAGAGAGAGAGAGAGAGAGAGAGAGAGAGAGAGAGAGAGAGAGAGAGAGAGAGAGAGAGAGAGAGAGAGAGAGAGAGAGAGAGAGCAAATTGTTTGCTTTAGATTCTGTTAAACGATGAGTTAGTTTTTTTAATAGCCCGAGGCGACGTAATCCCGGCGTGAAATTGGTCCGTGAAACTACTGAAAGGAAATAAATACTATATTGTATTCCAGATGGGGTTTTGAAATCGGGTCCTTTTGAAATTATTCAGAACAGAATAGACAGCAAAATTGTTATCGACGGTAAAGAAATTGTAACAGCGGCTTCATTCCATTCACTGCTGAATGCAATCTACAAAAAGTTATGGCGGATTCTATTACGCGAAACATTACCGCTTGGATTGCAAGATAGCTTTATGTCATGGTAGTTTAGAGAGAAAAGTCTACGTGTGATGAATGAGACTTCGGGGGCAAGCAAGGTAAACACCGCAGACAAAAATGACAAAGTTACGACTGGTAAGAGGTCAAATATCGTGCCAGATAATGCACGACCCAACTTGAGTGACTCCTCGACTTCCCTCTCAGAGAAGACGTCAGCACCCGAAACGAAAGTCAAGGCTCCCGATCGACGGAATTCTCCAAAAACGATGACAAAAAATCCGAATCCGCGACAAGGCCGAGACAGACCAAGACGTGACGACGACCGCCGTCAAGGTGGATCAGGAAGATCTGGAAGACGAAACGACAGTTCTTACTCCAGAGGCGGATCAGCTGTTTCTAGCCAGTCACACGGGGGAGGAGGTGGCAGTTTTTCTGCATCACCGTCGCCTCAACCAGCCAACAGAGAAAGCGGTGGCCAACCAGATAAGAAGACGCAAGGTATACATAACAGTAATGAATTCATCAAGTTATGTTTCATGATTTGTCTTAAATTTATTTATTTTTAATCAGCTTTTTCAATTTCAGTAAATTATTTTAACTATTACAGTATTAGTATTGGTATTATTTATTGTTAATTGTGACAGCTTGCAGGAGAACTGCATATTCTCCATGTTGAAAGTTTGTGTTGAAATGTTCAAATGAATTATATACATAGAGCTGTATTTTCTCTCCAATCTGTTGAAACTTGAATGCTTTATACTATTATAGGATTGAGTGCCATTGTTATACATGTAGGGCTTTATTGGAACTTAGGTAGGTTAGGTGCTCAAAGTTATCTAAATTCACATTACTATTACACACATTGCCCCCCCCCCCCCCCCCCGCCCATTTTTTAGTTTCTTCCCCATGAATAATTCCTGTCTGGAATTCTTTGCCAGCATCTGCTGCTGTTGGCACCTTTTAAGGGGTATAGCTTAGGAATAGGAATCTGTTCTAGTCAGATGTAGTTATTAAAAGACAAGTAGGGTAGATGATGGCTAGAGCTGTGCTGGTCAGGGTTGATCCTGGACACCACTATGTTACTATGGTATTGGTAACCAGATAAGGTAGATTGGACTAGTCACATAAGTCAGAAACCTGAAAACTAATTATAAATTAATGATGCTTGTCTTTTCTTTTCTTTTATGTGTCTTTCTGTCTAACCTATTGTATCTCACACACCACTTAGTCACAGTGTGACATCAGATATTAACTAGTTATACTTATAGTTATACTAGTTATACTTAGTATTAGTAACTTATACTCAAGATTTCAAGGCACATGCACTGTATACAACAGTATGTTAGAACTGATACACAAACTCCAGGCACTGGTTTACAACACCCTTCCTTCACCCATTACCATAATTGGTTATGCCTTTGGTCTCTGAAAACTGTCAGCTAACTGACAATTTTCATTGGTGCTACTACTAGTATGGCTGTAAGTATAACAGTGTAACTGTAAATGTAATGAGTGTAAGTTTGTAACAGAAAACTCATGTTGTATCAGGCATTTCTTTTGCAACAGTTCTCAGTGCTTATGGAACTGGAAGCTATGCCAGAAGAAATAAATTATAAAACCAAAGTTGTTTGAATTGAGATGAAACTATTTTCTACCTGTGGCGGATGTGCCTGGTGTTTATGTGCGTGCTTTTGTGCTATGTTGCTTCCACAGTCTTATTAGTACAATTGTAGAAGTAATACCCAAACATTTTGGAGGGCACTGACACAGTCACAACATTTGTGGACAGATGTGCAGGGATAAGAAGTGTCCCTTCTTCTTCTTTGTTGCTTTACGTCCATGGAAGCGAGATGGCTTATTAGGGATGGGGACAGAGTGGGAAGGGGACGAAAGAGTGAAGGCTCGACTGTGGAAACTGCCCGAAAAAGACCGGAGAGACCGTGGACCGCTGCCAGAACATTGGAAATGTTAAGGCAGTGTCCCCTCGCCATTGCCCAGCGACTTGTGCACTGTGCAATTGCTGTTTCAACTGCTGTGCTTGGGCAGAGTCACAAAGACAATGTCTGTTGCACTGCTGTTGACGAACAAGTTGAACAACTCAAAGCAAAGGAAGTCCAACTTTCTCAGCCCAGCTCCACCTCCCTACTCATGATCTCTTCTGGGCTAACTTGAGGGTCCAGCTCCACCTCCCTCCGCTAAGATCTCTTGATCTTTTGATCTCGCCTGGAACTCTCTGAATGAAAAGTGACCCTTCAGTGGTTAACCAATTATACCACTTACCAGAGTTTTGCTGAAAGATGTTTGAAAGTGAGGCTTGGAATGTCTCGCACGCGTGCACACATACACACATGCATGCATGTGCCCGCGTGTGCACACATACACACACACACACACACACACACACACACACATAGACATGTGGTTATATGGTATACACAGAACATGTGCTGAGATGGCAGCAGTTTCTTATGACACCAGTCATGTACCAACCAAACAGCACTGTGGTTGATATTCAACAATGCGCTGTGTAAAGTTACAGACCTTGACATTAGATTCAGATCATTGTAACTCGTAATGTGATTGTGTAAATCACTATGAATGTGTAGCTCAGTGGAGGTTATTGCCTTGCAAAGCTTGAAACATTTCAGTTTTCATTGATGTGTGCAGACTCTGGAAGAGCCTACCATGAGGAGAACAAGCTGTCAAAGCTGATGAGGCGCCTGTTCAATGGCACTGACCGGGAGAGGCGGCTAACTGCAGCTAGAGCTTTGAGAGATTACATGCTCACCCCAGAGGGGACGAAGGTCAGTGTCTGATGTTGTTGTCAGTTCATTAGCTTCAGTTACTGGAAGAATTGAATTTTCATTAGTTTTAGCTTTATTCCCATATTAAATGACATGGGCCATAGTGTTGAATTTATGGAATTGTAGGGTACGGGATAATTGTTGACCCTGGACTTTGTCAATTGTAGAATATTTGTTTAGTCTAAAAGTACGACAGGTAAAAACAACAATAACAACAGCACTGATGTGAAAAAATCATCCCAACATCAGTGTCGTTCATGTTCTGTAGGTTTATTGACTGTCGAACACAATGGTGCATCCAGATTTTCCTGTTTCATTTGCTGATTTAGCCGGCTTAATAGGGGCATGGGCATTTCCATTTTGAAAGGGTGTAATGGATGTGTGAGTGTTGATTAGATGTATATACTAATATAGTGTATTTAAATATTACGCATCAGGGAGTGATGTCTTACATTCATCTGTAAAATTACAGAATGTTACTATTAGTATTACTGTATTAGTAATGATAGTTGCACTTCTTGCATGCACTTTGCTGTCTTACTGAAGTTAATCAAACTCTTAGTGGTTTTACTTTGATCATTAGACGATTAGCCATTTACTTTCTTAATTCTGTGTTATTTTTGTTTTCTTTTACTGTGTAGGCTTGTGCAAAAGGCAGCAATGAAATCCTGGCAAATCTTCAGGGAGTGTTTTATGAGAGGTAAACACCAGGAGTGCCTGTTTGTCTTTGTTGTGATTTTCATGTTTTTTTTCTCCCCAGTCAGAGGTAATAGTTGATATAGGCATTGTTGGCATCTTATTGGCTCTTGGTAGAACATTTAGGCTGAAGCAAAATGTTTGGTTTTGAGAGTCCCTTGACGGGAATACTTTCAGCTGTAGTAATTCTAATTGTGACGACATGATAAACCACAACACTGAAATACCAGAAGTCAAGAGTGTGGCTGTCTGAGTGGTGGGTATCGGTATCACTGCATACTATGTACATATGTGGGGAAATGGTTGTGTGCTCTGTTGTCTCATCCACGACTGGATGAACCTAGGGTTTTAGCTTAGGAATGCTGACCAATAACAGCAAACTCTTGTTGTTTTGAGCCCATACCAGCTAGTGAGTTATTTTCATTTGAAGGTTTTGAAGATTGTCTGTAACTGTGCAGAAATGAAAATATTGAATGTGATTAGTACGCTGTGCAATGGGGCAGCAGTATTCTGTGCTATTGTTTTATGTCCACTGTGTTGTGTTACTGGTAAATATACTGCTTGCTGACCAGTGCATTTTGCCATTTGTGAATGGTTCTTGGGAGTAAGTCCCGTGAATTATATATAATACAGGTCACAGGATATATTGTTTTGTGATGTAGTGTGAACTAGTATGAAAAAGTGACACTGACACGTCACACATGGACTCCACTGCACATAAGTGCCAGTATATAATTTTGGACTGTGGGATCGTAGTACATATATGATATTAGCTATTAAGAATGATGTTTGCATTGTCAATGTCTAGTCTGTATGAGGTATGGTGTTTCCACTGTCAGTGTCTAGTTTGCATGACTATGAGGTATGATGTTTGCATTGTCAGTGTCTAGTATGTATGACAATGAGGTATGATTGCATTGTCAGTGTCTAGTCTGTGAGGTATGATGTTTTCAGTGTCTAGTCTGTATGAGGTATGATGTTTCTATTGTCAGTGTCTTGTCTGTATGAGGTATGATGTTTGTATTGTCAGTGTCTAGTCTGAATGAGGTATGTTTCCGTTGTCAGTGTCTAGTCAGTGTGAGGTGTGATGTTTCCATAGTCAGAGTAGTCTGGATGACCATGATGTTTGCATTGACAGTGTCTAATATGTATGACTGTTTCCATTGACATCGTCAGTGTTGAGTCTGTATGAGGTATGATGTTTTCATTGTTAGTGTCTAGTCTGCATATGGTATGATGTTTCCAATTTCATTGTCAGTGTGTAGTCTGTATGAGGTATGATGTTTGCATTGTCAGTGTCTGTTGAAATGAAGGCTGAAAACTGTGTTTTTCCCAGGGGCTACAAGGAGGTGAAGCAGGAAGTAGCCGCCTGCATTGGCTATGTGGGCAGCACCATGGGTCAGGACATGCCAGGGTTAGTATACAGTGTGTGCTGGCTGCATTCCCCGTGTGTTGTGCTGGTGGGGTTTGGGGAGGAAGAGTGTTGACACAGCATGCATAGCTACCTGTGTGACAAGTTTAAGGGACATGGGGGGGGGGGGGGGGGGGGGGGGGCAAATATGAATCTGATTCATTGCATATGCACAATACTCACACATGTAGTCTCACTGAGTTTCTCTGTTATGGTACTTTGTTGCAGATACTTTGACTGGCTGTTCACACAGGCTAGTAGCAGTATGGTGGATGATGATGTCAAGATCTATTTCTTACAGGCTTTACTTGAGGTGAGAATTACGTGTATATGGAGTGTCCTTTTTTTCCATTAAGGATGTCAGTTGGTTTGGCTGAGTGGCAATGGGGCACTGTTTTGTTAAGCAGACGGACGCAGTGTTGCAGGCTTGACTGTGCTTGAACTCAGCTTTCTTTCCACAGACTTTGCCGCCCACCAGTTAACTCATTTAAAGTGCAGAAAAACCAGAGCGCTAAATACGACTATAACTATTACAGTATCATTTGATGCTCTCTTCTGCTGGCAACTGTGCACTGGAGTGATGCGTCACTTGATGCAGAAATCTCCCAGTGAGTTATGAAACATTAGCATGGCTCACGTTGCTACCCATCTGAATAAAATCATTCTGGCAACGACAGGTGTAATGGGTGTACTTCACCCTCTCCCCAGTTTCCTGATCCTAGGATTTTGATCTCTGCCGACACCTCTGAGGTGAGATATCTTGGTGCTATGTCTAAGGGAAGGGGAGGTAAGTAAGTAACTTGGTGTTCTATGCCCAGTAATAACTAATAGGGTTATATTGAGGGGAGGGGAGTGGGGAGACTGTTAGGTATAATGGGTACAGAAACTGATGAAACTTTCTGTGGTGGTGGCAGGATGGTGTTGAGGAGAATGTGTGCTTCTTTGTTAATTTTTATGCTTAGTGCTTGCTGTTTTTATGAAAAGTCGCTCTTCACTTTTTTCTTCTTTTTTTGCAGACTCTCCGGCATGATGAAAAGAAACAGAATACAACAGGAATAATGACAGTAAGTTCCAGATTATGAAACGAAGGTATAAATTGTCCTAGTGTACAGTTATCTTTATCGCTTCTAAGTTATGCAAACTGTATGTATACATCTTTAAAAGTCCCCTACCCACCCTTTTGTAAATATTTTAATGTTTTAGAGAGCAAACGTGAGTGTAAATTTGTTACATGAAAATGTAAATGATCTTGGGGTTAGGTAGCCCAGTACTTCAAATATGAGGTAGTTATCTGAGCATGAATGTAATCCCTGCATCATGTAGTCCTGTGTTTACCAGAAGGTGATGGCCAACATTCAAGCCTTGCTGGAAAGTGCAGACTCCGACCTTCTTGTGGCTGTTGTTGATGTCATCCTGTTCATCGCCAAGGTCTACCCTCACATCTTCAGCGCCCATTTCAGGGTATGTAGCTTTTGACTAGCGTTTGCATATTTTTGCTTGTGTGTGGTGATAGATGTGAATTGAGAGTACTGGAGAGTGTGACTGAGATTAGGGGCTGAGTCTGCTGCTGTGTTTGCATCCTGAGGTACAGGTGATTATTTTTACGCTGTAATAGTTTCCAGGTCATTTCAGGTGCTGAATTACTCACTGTTAATGTAGTAGGTTTGGGCTGTTGGTTTTCTCCCCCACCTTGGCCTTGCTGTACTTTGTCTTCTTGTGTTTATGGGAGCTAAACTGTGCTGGTATTTCCTCAGGTGGGAATAAAAATGAACAGCACACCTGTGCAGTCGTACCATGTACATCAGAGGCTGTCATGACAGTGGTAACTTGTAACAAAACAAGGCTTAGGAATGTGTCCTGGGAACCCTGACCAAACTGACAGAAAACTGTACCTAGTGAATATGGAGTACATCTTTTTGGGGATCCGTAACTTCGCTTAGAATTGGTTGGGTGGCACCACGACTGCTTGCTGCCTGGCAGCAGAGTTTCTTTCTCTCTCCCCCCATTAGCCTGTCAAGCAGAACGTAGCATTTTCTTTTCCCCAGTTAGTTAGTTAGCAATTGGATTTTAACATCCTGTCAGCTGCACTGGGTCCCTTCATGATGAGAAGCCTGGACAGTCTGAGTGAGGATGGTTTGATCTGCTGCTGGTCCTTGTGGCAGTTTCTTTACCCTGTGACACTGTGGTCGTTGTTGACATGCAGGGTGCTTGTTGTTTTCCAGAACACTGTGGACATCCTGGTGGGCTGGCACATTGACCTGAGTCAGAAGGAGAGTCTGATCCAGTACGTGTCTGGAGCGCTGGTGTCCTTCCGCCAGTTCTGGTCTTCTGACATCAGCTTCTCCAGCACATTGCTGGTGCAGTTCCTGGAAGACTTGGAGGCATACGCAGAGGTCAGCAACACGTTGTCCTCATAGTCGGACCTTCTCTGTTTAAGACCCTTGTTTCTTTGACATCTTTCTCCAAACAGCTGTGTTTCTGCACATCTTCAGCCTTGGTTGTGTGTGATGCAAGGGTGCTGTTGTTGGCAGTTATTATTGTCACTATTATTGTTATGATCATAATTTTTGGACTCTATCCCAGATTTCCTTTCATGCAACAATGGTATATGTCAGTCTCTTTATTATTTACTGGGATTTGGATCCCATAATGGGATTTGTTTCGCTGTTGTTAAACATTTACTATACACCTTTATTATTTTTATTATTTTCCTTTCATTTGGTTGTCCTGTTTCCCTTCTCATTTGCATTCAAACGTATTAATTGTCCTTTCTTTGTGATTGCCACCCAGCAAATGGTGAAACACTCTGTTTCACATTTTCGGTTCCCTTCTCATTTGCATTCAAACATATTAACCGTCTTTTCTTCTTGATTGCCACCCAGCAAATGGTGAAACACTCGGTTTCACACTTTTTGTTTCCTTTCTCATTTGCATTCAAACATATTAACCATCTTTTCTACTTGACTGCCAGCCAGCAAATGGTAAAATACTCTTATTTCACATGTTTCTATTCCCTCAGGACTTGACGACCAGCGCTGCAGGCCAAGTGTTTGGCAGTGAGAAGCTGCCCAGCCCCTGAGGAGTTCACTGTAAAAATGGGCGCCCTGCTGCGCGTCTTCACCACTGTGGTAGACAGCCTGGGGGAGAACCTGGTGCCAGCCAGAAACAAGATCACCAAGGAGTTCTCCTGCAAGGTATGGAGGTGTTTGCTTTGCCTGTGTGGGGTTCTGTCTTCTTCTTTGTTGTGAGTTCTGTTGCGAGTGAACTTCTCAACAGTGTCGCATTTCTGGGTGTTAGTAAAAGGAGCTGTTGTTAACTTGCAGTTCTCAAGGTATGAAAAAGGTGGAGGGGGGTGTGGGGGGATCCTGCCTTGAAAGGACAACATCTTTTTCATGGCATGCTATACTTTTCATATTTTTGTAGTTGTGTGTCTGTTCTCCATAAAGATCTTGTGGACAGTTAGTTTATTTTTGTGTGTGCAAGCTCATAGAATGTTTTTGTTGGTGTCATTTTTATTATTGGGACAGCTGTATATAGCAGCCTCCATTTCTGTTTCTTTTCTTTACCATTTGTTATTCATGAAATGTGTGTACACACAGTCGGGGAGGCAAGGGATAGTGTCTGACACGGACTGTATCTTTAGTTCATGAAGAGGTGTTGCTGTGAAGTTGACTTTTGCCTTGTTTTCATGTGCAGCTGCTGGTGAAGGTGGTGGTCAGCATTGAGACTGCCCTGAAGTACGTCTACATCGAGTCTGTTGTTGTTGCTGGTACGTAGATGACTGTTTTCTTCAACAAGTCTTGTCTGGGGTCTGGGGACTCCTATAACAGCTCTCTATAAAAACAAAAAATTATGTGACCCCTCCCCATCCCCCTCACACCCACCACAACCCCCCTCAGAGCATAGCATCTGGGTGATGTGTGTTTTCTGATTGCCCAAGCAGTGTGTGTAGATCTTCATGTTTGATCCTGATGTGCAAGCAGTGTGTAAACATCACAGGGGTCCGTTGTGTGATCACTGAAACTAGATGATGTGTGACCTCACTGCCTGAATGAAGCATGCAGATGATGTGTAGTCTCATTGCCTAAGTGAAGCATGGAGATGATGCCTGGTTTCCTTGCCCAAGCAAAGCGTATTGATGATGTTATCTTGTTGCCTTGGTGAATACCACACAGATGGCACTTGCGTTAAAGGCCAACAACTGCATTAGTGTGCTTTTGACCTACCTGAGGGTGGAGGCATTTGTTGTGTACAGAGAAACAGCTGTCAGTCAGATGTGGTGTCCTTAACCTAAATGAAGCATGTAGATGATGCCCTAACCAATTGCCTTGGTGGCCCATGGAGATGGCGCTTGTGTTGTAGCCAACAACTCAGTCAGCTATGGCTTCCTTGCCTGTGTGAAGCATGTAGATATGTTAACTCTTTGCCTTGGCGACCCATGTAGATGACGTTGGTGTTCACTTGTGTTGCAGCCAACAACTGCATCAGCGTGCTGTTGACTCACCTGGGGGTGGAGGCATTGTCGTGCGCAGAGAACCTGCTGCCCTACGTGTCCATGCAGGCCTTCTACAACCGCCTCTCCAGCAAGCCCTTCCTCCTGGCCTTCTTCAACCTTGTGCACAAGGTAAGCTTGCATGTGTCTTGCCCTGGTGGGTTTGGGGCTGAGTACACACTGACAGATTGATAGATTGATTGGTTGCTTTTATGTAGCCCCATTGCCAGTTACTGACGGATTGATTGGTCACTTTTACATAGCCCTGTTGCCAGTTGATACTGCTGAGATTTGTGACTGTGTCAGCATGGTGAGAATGTGTTAATAAATGTTGCAAAGAACATGCGCCACAGATGAATTTTTACTCGGAAAAAAATCTGGCTGGAATTAGAGTTGAATGTAGCTGCAGCTTCATTCAACAGAAAATACAGCGCTCACACTTGCATGCTGCAGTTCCCATTTAGTGCTGCTCTGTATGATCCTCGAAAACTTTGGAGGCAGTGTGTGCTCAGGTGGATGTGGTAAGTGAAATCAGAGTGGCCCATTCCAGTTTCATGAATAATTGTTTGATTATGCTCCTTCACATTCTTTTTTCCTTTTTTTGGTTTGCTGATGAGTTACACTTGTTGGCCCTGTTACTGCAGTTTGCACTGTTGTCACCAGGTGGTGGTGGCCTACGGCACCCAGCTGCCAGTGGACTTCCTCTCCCATCTGTTTGAGCCCAACTCCCTCATGCTGACAGCACGGCTGTCCCACTACCAAGAGGTAAGCCTGTTGTTTCTCATTACCGGGTTTCTGCACTTCAGGAGAGAGAGAAAATTTTGTCATGAAGTCTTTATAATTTTCAGTGGAACCTTATAACAGAGCTGTTGGGGACCATCAGAGTGGCTTCTCAACAGAGCTCTGGGCCAAAAAGCTTAAAAAGACAGGAAGAGAGTGCTGTTTGTGACATTTGAATCACTTTGTTTAAGCAGTTTTGTTGTAAACTAAAGGAGTTTGTTATAAGAAGGTTCCTCTATGTATTTTGGAGTCACTCCAAACAGCAATTTTGTGTGAATCTTTGTTACTAAAGTCAAGCTCATTTTTTTAAATGGTTTAGTGAGCAGGTGTAATGTGACTGTGGAGATGGCTGTAGTGCAGAGCCTGCTGATGACTGCCATGCTGTGTGTGAATGGTTCAGAGAGCAGGTGTAATGTGACTGTGGTGGTGGCTGATTTCAGGTGCCGAACCAGCTGATGACTGCCATGCTGTGTGTGAATGGTTCAGTGAGCAGGTGTAATGTGACTGTGGTAGTGGCTGATTTCAAGTGCAGAGTCAGCTGATGACTGCCGTGCTGTGTGTGAATGGTTCAGTGAGCAGGTGTAATGTGACTGTGGTCGTAGGTGTAATGTGACTGTGATGGTGGCTGATTTCAGGTGCAGAGCCAGCTGATGACTGTGTACCACGCTGTGATGGGCCTGAAGAGCGTTCCACTCCTGGAGGAGTCCTACAGGTGGGTTGGGCTGCTCATTCCAAAACAACCCTTGTACTTCTGACAATGATGATAATAGTGTACTAATAGTGAATTCAAAAACAAACAGTTGTAGAAAAACAAATAACTGTAAAACTTCTCCCAGTGTCAAAGCAAAAACAAATGACTGTAAAGCTTATCCCAGTGTCGGAGCACCCTTGAGCCCTGTGGTTAAGTTTCACATCAGTTATTTGGTTTTTGTTGATGCTGTCCTGGCAGACTGTGAGCTTGGTGTGAAAATACTGCTGCTCTCACAGCCAGGTCTTTGCTTTGTTCCGGCTGACGCTAGCTTGAAGATAACACTGCTTTCACAGCCGTCCGTATTACGTTCAGGCTAATACTAGCGTAGCTTGAGCTTGAAGACATTGCTGCTGTCACTGCTGTCTTCAGTTTGTTTGGGCTTAGTGTGAAGATATTGCTGCTCACAAGATCAACCTAGCATTGTTGAGACTGGCGAACGTTGAGCTTGTACCTGAATGTACCTCTGGTGCAGGTCTTTACTCGCATGCCAGGTGAGAGCTACTGTAGGTCATTCGGGTCCATTGTTGTTGTGTTTGTGTGACGTCTGAGCACTGAGTAACTCCCTTGTTTGTTGACCGAGCTCGGTGATTAAACTGCTGATCCTGGTGTGGTATCACTGGTGACGGTGCCGACTGATACCACATGGACTCTCACGGACTGCCTTTGCTTTGTTCAGGCTGGTGCTGGCGGACCTTGAGGTTGGTATGAAAACCCTGCAGCCTCGAGAGCACGGAGAGCTGAGCCTGGTGGCTGACAATCCCTTCCCTGCTGTCACGTACAGCCACCGGCAGGCTGAGGCCATCGTCCTCTTCAACCTCAACGCGCTGGCAGAGATCGCCAACACCAAGAACAACTTGATCGGGGTAAGGTTCCACCAGGGCAAGGGGTTGGGAGTGCTGTTTTTGTTTTTCTCCCTAGGAAGGAAAGTTTAGGTCTTGAAAGGGGTCAGTCTTCCTGTATGTTCAGCCTTCTGTTCCAGAGTGGCTGGAGAGATGGAAACTGCAATTGCAAATTCACGTTCTCCTGGAAGCAGTAAAACCCATCACTCTTGTGTTGGCTTCACTGCATAACAGTTACAGAGTTTGCCTGCTTTCACGGTGTTCAGGATTATATCTTCCAGTCCTAACCGGCTGGGACTTTCTGCTTGCCCCATTTCCACTTTCAGAATTCCTGTGGTAGAGTACCACTGATGCAGAAATTTAGGTCCCCACTGCGGGGAATCCAGAGCTATTGCAGGTTCCTTTTTTTTTTGGCCTACAGTAGGTCAGACTATAGCTTTGCATACTGCCAGGAATTCGAAATATAATGTCTGCATTTCCAGTTCTTTTGGTTTGTTTATTTCTTACCCTCCTTTAATGTAAAGTGGTGTACAACATAAATCAGACCTTTTCTTCTGATCTTATGAATTTTTTATTTTGCTCTGATATGACCTTTTCATTTGACTGGGTGTTGGAATGAATGACGAACTTAGCACAAAACAGTGCAACACAACCTGACTGATTCCTGATGTTCTAACAGATGTGGGCCTTGTCCCCGAGCATCTTTGATCTTCTGAGTGAGCGTCTTGATCCCACTGACCCCTGGATAGCCGAATGCCACCCCTGTGTCCAGTACGCCATTCTGCACACCCTGTACGGCCACTGCTGCCGCCATGGCAACTTTGTCTCCAGCAGCAGCCTGCTGGCTACGGACACCGTCTCCTTGGCGACCATGAGCCAGGCAACGAGCGAGTACCTGACTCGGATCCTGCGTCTGTTGGTGGCGCTGCTGGAGGGGCCGAAGACGTCATTTGACGTGCGCTGCCTGGTGCTCAAGTGGGTGCAGGAGGTGGTGAATGGACTGCAGAGCACCTCCCATGTCTTTGTCATGCCGCCCTGTCTGTCCGTCGTCGGGGCTGTCATCGCTCAAGGTGGGTGTGGATTCGTTTAGGGTGGGTTTGCTGCCTTGCATGCACCTTTAACATTGTCGTTATCCTATCTCCCTGTCAGTGTCTGTTGGGGCTGAAGATCGGCTTTTTGAGTCGTGTGTTTGTGTTACTTTTTTTAGTCTGTTGTGTTTGTGTTACTTTTGGAGTCCCTTGTGTTTGTGTTACTTTTGGAGTCGTTTGTGTTGTCGGACTGTGACCAAGAGACCCAGGTGTAGATGGCTGGTGGTCAGTGTCTGGTGATGCTGAAGACTGATTTGAGTCCGTTGTGACTGCATTGCCAGGTTTTAACTGGTGTTGACAGCTGGTGGTCAGTGTTGATGCTGAAGGTTGATTTGCATCCTCTGTTTTTACATTTCCAGGCTTTGACCAAAAGGCCCAGGTGCTGATGGCTACTGGTCAGCATTGATGCTGAAGGCTGATTTGAGTTCCCTGTGTCTATGTTTCCAGGCTTTGAGAGGTACTGGTGGTATTAGTCACTGTTGATGCTGAAGGTTGATTTGAGTTCCCTGTGTCTATGTTTCCAGGCTTTGAGAGGTACTGGTGGTATTAGTCACTGTTGATGCTGAAGGCTTGATTTGAGTTCCCTGTGTCTATGTTTCCAGGCTTTGAGAGGTACTGGTGGTATTAGTCACTGTTGATGCTGAAGGCTGATTTGAGTTCCCTGTGTCTATGTTTCCAGGCTTTGAGAGGTACTGGTGGTATTAGTCACTGTTGATGCTGAAGGCTGATTTGAGTTCCCTGTGTCTATGTTTCCAGGCTTTGAGAGGTACTGGCTGTACTAGTCATTGTTGATGCTGAAGGCTGATTTGAGTCCTCTGTGTCTGTGTTTCCAGGTTTTGACTGAGTGGAGCAGGTACTGGTGATACTGGTCATTGTTGATGCTGAAGGCTGATTTGGGTGCCATGTGTCTGTGTTTCCAGGCTTTGAGTGGAGCAGGTATGGGTGATACTGGTCATTGTTGATGCTGAAGGCTGACTTGAGTCCCCTGTGTCTGTGTTTCCAGGCTTTGACCGAGAGGCGCAGGTGCTGATGGCCGCTGGGCAGTGCTTGCTGACAATGTTCAAGTCGGGGGCACCCTTCTCCACCAGCACCACACGACAGTCAGTAGCTAGCACTCTGAAAACCAATCTAATAAGATAGTAATTATATTGATTGCATATTTATCCTGATTATAATCAATCAAGTAATGATAGTAATTAGATTGACTGGACATTTATTCTGATCAATCCAGTAATGATAGTAAGTAGATCGACTGCACATTTATCCTGATTGCACATTTGTCCCAGTCTTTTCAAAAGCCAGAACTGAATTAAAACATCTTCTCATTTTTACATGACAACGTGAATGCATTGGATGGTTGCACTTATCTCGGTCTATTCAGATCAGTTGTAAGTGGTGCAGGGCAGGAAGCTCTGAAGCCTGCTCCCAGCGGATGTTACCGGCATTAACAAGCAGATTTCTCGCAGTGCTGTGTACGTTGACTGTACCGAAGTATGTTCGTCCATCATTTATGATGTGTCTGAGAATTTGAACCTTGACGTAAGAGAGGTAAAAGATGATGGTTGTTTGGTACTAACGCTGAAAATTTGTATCTTGGAGTACTGGATTTCAATATTCTGACTTAATTTGTTAGGTGTTTAACTTGAGAAAAAATATGGTGATGAAAAGGCTTTTTATATATATATTTTTTAAGATAGGTGAAGTTGCATGGCAGGGAAAGAGCAAGTAGGTTTGAGACTGTTTTGCCTTTGCAGGTGCTTGGAGCTGTGTTCCTTCCGACTGACAGACACGCGCAAGCCTGTGAAAGATCTCTACTTCTCTCTGCTCAAGATGCTGCATCTGGATGTCACCACCAGGTGGGTCCTGCTTCTCGGCACTTGGGGAAAACAGGCAAGTGTTGTCGGCTGCAAGTTGAGTCTGTTGTGTGTTCACAGTGGTTTTGATTGAAGAGCCCTAAACTTGACTCGCACTGTTCTTGGTGTGAGGTTGTGTGCATGTGTGTTTATAATACAAACAGTGTGTGGGGTGGGGGTATCTGAATTGGTGTGTATTTCTTTTTAACAAGTTGAAGAAGATCAAAGGAGATGTATGTATTGGGATCACCCTGATATAACTGTCATGGTTGACTGGGTGCCTAAAAAAAAATCGGTTATCTATATTTGTGTGGATTGGGATCTGAGGTTGAGGGTTATGCAGTTTAAAACAAAACAAATTGTTTAGTGCTAGTGAGTAGTGGTCACAGAAATGTCAGACTGCCTTTTCAGTTGCACTGGACATTTATGGACAGTTTTAGTGCCTAGCGGTCACGGATATGTCAAAGTGAATTTTCACTAGCACTGGGCATCTATGGACTGTGTGTGTGTGTACTGTGCAGCAGCAGCATGGCATTTGATGGGGAAGAGGAAGCCTTGGCACGTCAGAGGAAAGATCGCACCGTGGGCCTGAAGATGGCGTGGCTGGCCCGGCGAAACCACCTGGGGTTCCCCTCCCTGGGCCTCTTCCACTCTCACAACTTCCGCCACGTCATTTCCTACATGCTGAACAACACCCCGCCGAGGTAACCGCCCGCCTTGTTGGCCATGTTTGCTGTTCAGGATTCTTAGTAGATCAGTCAGTTAAGTAGTGGTCCATGTGTACAGCATGCTTAAGTCCATGTTGGAAGACGCTAGCAAAACAAAAACGTTTCCAGGAGCTAGGTGTACTGCATTACATGTACTAGGTGTATTTGATGACATTTTCACTGTCTGCTAAAAAACACACCAAAAGAACTATGTTGCAAAGAGATGTGATGGGAGTGTTTCCTTGAGACCTGTCTTGTAAAGGCCAGTGTTAAAAAGAATGTTATGTCAACCATTTTTTCAGGTCTGCCTTCCAAAGTCCAGTTTAAGAAGGAAGTTATGTAAATAAAGTTTTGATATCTGCCTTCCAGGCAGTGTACTCCTCTGTGAAAGCAAACAATAAAGAGAAAAAAGGAAGAGTTAATGACCAGTGTCTGTTACAGTCAGTTTGACAGGACTACCATCAGGTGTGTGTTGATGTGTCTGTTACAGTCAGTTTGGCGGGCTTCACTGGCTGGAGGCAATGTTCTACAACGGTCAGCGGTCACACAAGGAGGCGGAAAGAGGCCAAGACAACATCCTGCTGTCTGATGTAAGTTTGCCTATTAACCTCTTCACTGCCCCAGCCTGTAAAACGTCTGGGCTGAAAATTGTGCACACACTCCTGCAAACAGTATATTTTTCAGTCCTATAACGAATCTAATTTTCGATATTGTGCTTTTTGATAAAAATCCTTTCCCATGTTTATGTGAAAAAGAAAGCAAAAAGGCTGATGGATTTCAAGTTTCGCACTTTTATTGGTCGTTTTTAGGTGACATGGCAGTGAAAGGGTTAAATTCCTTACCACAGGGGATGGGATTAAAGTGTGCCTTGAACATGGTGCTCTGACTTGACATTTTAAGTCCAACTTTGTGTGCACTCTCAAATATCTGTTTTAACTTTCTTCACACCCTCAGTCTGCTGACTGGCATGCTCCTGGGATTATTATTCTTTATGCCTAGCTCTGTATTTTCTCTTAGATGTGTGAATGTTTCCCACTCTGCTGACTGCACAAAGACCAGGAGCATCACGATATCAACTGAAACCCTTTGTTTTCACGAGTTCAACAACTGTTTTGAATGCCTTCAACAGCTGGACGCCACGGAGTCCTTGCTGTGGTTCTGGGCGACGTACGAGACGGCTCACTTCACCGTACTGTCGCGACTCCGCACCTCGCTGGGCAAGCCGCAGGACACCTTCATGACCATCGAGAGTGTGCTGAAAGCCTTTGCTGCTGAGGCGAGGGCAGCCACCGATGTAGAAGACCTGGGAGCAGGGGGTGACACTGGCAAAAGTAAGCATGTCCACAACGGTCGCTCTGATCTGAACCAAAATCAAAATAATAATGCGCAGGCTGTAACAAAACAAGGGTGGCTCGGCAGCTGCGACGGGATTCACATGGTAGTGTACGACTTGCTGCATAAGGTTCGTTGTCTAGTTGCCTTACAGTTGTGTCTGTCTTGTAGCTGCCTTCTTGTACATTGATATGTAGACTTGCGTGCAAGCCTGGGATCGGGTGCATCTCTTTTGCCTGCCTGAGTGAGTCCAGAGGTACTTCATATCTTTGGCCTGTGACTTAAAATGAGAGAGAGCTAACTTACCAGAAAAAATTGAATTTAACAGTTTGCCTGATGCTGTTTGAAGGAATTAGCGCTGTGGTCAGATCAGACATTACTGTCTTAACTTGGCAGTTGCCTGGCAGGGACTGCCAATTTTTGAAGAGCATTGTTCTTCCTTTTGCCCCAGCCGATTATCTGCTCTGTGCTGACCGTTGTGTGCATGCTGGGTGTTTGCAGATGAGAAAGCAGGAGAGTACGGCTGCCTGCAGAGAGTGCACGTGTTGCTGCAGTACATGGAGCACCTGGAGCGACTCCTCTACAATGCCTACGAAGGCTGCGCTGTGGCCATGGCTGCTCCTCCCAAGGTACACATCATGCTGTTTCACACTCTCTGTTCTACATGTCTTTGTGTGTGGGTTTGACAGACTCCGGGTCCATATCATGCTGTTTCACTCTTTGATTTGTGCGTCTTTGTGTGGTGTCTGTCAGACTCAGTCTTGTCCTCAAGGAAGGCTGCGTTAGGGGCATGGCTGCTCCCTGTAAGGTACACGTCATGCAGTTTCACACTCTCTGTTATGCATTTCTTTGTGTGTGGTGTTGTCAGCCTCAGTCTTGTCCTTAATGAAGGCTGTGCTAGGGCCATGGCTGCTCTTTTCAACATGTGATTCTTTCCAGGAATTCCATATTTTGCCTTTATGTTGGAACCATCTTGAGATGGAGTAGGTGGTATCATCAAGATTACTTCTGCTTAAGAGGTATGTATTATCACTGGAAGTACAAGGAAGGATATGATGGGGAATTGCCAGTGACAAAAACTTAGGCAGAATGTTCATCTCAAGGGAATAGTGGTTCTTTCTTATATCTGATGCTTTCCGGCTGTTCCTGCCACTTTCAAAGTGGCCAAAGTCAGGGGTCACTAGAAATCGTTTCTTGTTAATTTCTGTCCAGCTTCACACATCTGCGTCGTGTTCTTATTTAGATTCCTCTTGTGGGAAACATCAGTGTAGGTAATTTCTTCACCAGGTGCTGTGTCAGAGCAGCATTTGTGTCGCTGCAAAGGTTGACATCCGTTTTGTCTGATCAGTTATTCTCAAACTTTTTTTCTGCTTCAGATTGTGAAGACGTTTTTTCGCACAAACCGCAACACGTGTTTGGAGTGGCTCTCGCGCATCAGAATGTGCATTATGACCGTTGCGGCTCACGCTGGATTACCCGCTGTGGTGGTGCGCCATGCTCACGAGCTGCTCAGCGACCTTCTGGACATTGACAACACGCAGGTAAGGGGTGGCACAGATCAGACAGAATAAGCATCATGATCATTGTGGGTCATGCTGGCCTGCCATACTCATGAGATGTTCAGTGACCTTCTGGACATTGACAACACGCAGGTAAGGGGTGGCACAGATCAGACAGAATAAGCATCATGATCATTGTGGGTCATACTGGCCTGCCATACTCATGAGATGCTCAGCGACCTTCTGGACATTGACAACACGCAGGTAATGGGTGGCACAGATCAGACAGAATAAGCATCGTGATCATTGTGGGTCATACTGGCCTGCCATACTCGTGAGATGTTCAGTGACCTGAACATTGACAACACGCAGGTAAGGGGTGGCACAGATCAGACAGAATAAGCATCGTGATCATTGTGGGTCATACTGGCCTGCCATACTCATGAGATGTTCAGCGACCTTCTGGACATTGACAACACGCAGGTAAGGGGTGGCACAGATCAGACAGAATAAGCATCGTGATCATTGTGGGTTATACTGGCCTGCCATACTCATGAGATGTTCAGTGACCTTCTGGACATTGACAACACGCAGGTAAGAGGTGGCACAGATCAGACGGAATAAGCATCGTGATCATTGTGGGTCATACTGGCCTGCCATACTCATGAGATGTTCAGTGACCTGGACATTGACAACACACAGGTAAGAGGTGGCACAGATCAGACAGAATAAGCATCGTGATCGTTGTGGGTCATACTGGCCTGCCATACTCATGAGATGTTCAGTGACCTGGACATTGACAACACACAGGTAAGAGGTGGCACAGATCAGACAGAATAAGCATCGTGATCATTGTGGGTCATGCTGGCCTGCCATACTCATGAGATGTTCAGTGACCTTGTTGACATAGACAACATGCAGGTGAGAGGTGGCACAGATCAGACAGAATAAGCATCATGATCATTGTGGGTTGTGCTGGCCTGCCATATTCACAAGCTGCTCACTGACCTCCTGGACATAGACGACCCACAGGTAAGAGGGTGCAGATCAGAATGACACACAGGTAAGAGGCAGTGCAGATCAGAATAAGTATCGTGATCATTGTGGGTCATGCCGGCCTGCCATATTCATGGGCTGCTCAACTGATAAGTACTGCCTGCCATATTCATGGGCTGCTCAACTGATAAGTACTGCCTGCCATGTTCATGGGCTGCTCAACTGATAAGTACTGCCTGCCATATTCATGGGCTGCTCAACTGATAAGTACTGCCTGCCATATTCATGGGCTGCTCAACTGATAAGTACTGCCTGCCGTATTCATGGGCTGCTCATTGCATGGTGAAGTTGTGAAATACATGAGCACAGGGTGGTGCACTTTGTGCAGGGTCATACTGAGTAATGAAGAAGATGATGATTAATGGTGATGATGAGTAAGTAATTTGATGTTTTACGCCCAGTCAACCATTACGGTTATCTCAGGGCATTAGTGGTGATGAGAACGATGGGGTTTTAAGGATGGATTCTGTGAACATAGGGCTTGGTCACCATGAAAGGGCTTGGTCACCATTGATGAAGATGATTACAGTGATGGTGCTGTACTGTACTGTTTCCAAGGACACAGACGGAGCAGCAGGTGGTATACCTTGAAATGAGCACAGGCTGTGCAGAGTTCGTGTCACTGTAGTATTCTTTTCCCGTAGCTTGGAGTTTGAGTGGAGGGTGGTGTACGTTGTACAAGGTCTGTGCGTGATGACAATGATGAACGTAATGAACTATTTTCAGGGCACGGAGTTTGAGCAGGGGGCAATGCCCCTTGCTCATGTGCTGTAGATGGTGATTGTGGTGATGCTGATGCAATGAACTGTTTTCAGGGCACGGAGTTTGAGCAGGGGGTGGTGTACCTTGTGCGGGCGCTGTGTGACCTGGAGTGTCCGGAGGCTGTGCTGGGCGTGTACAACTGGTGTCGCCAAATAGCGGGCAAAAAGTTCGCCTGGGTCAAGGCGGCAGCGGAGAAAGCCAACAAACGGTAGGTCAAGTATGCCAAAGGGTTTTTGTCTTTGGTACGCAATAAAGTACACCAAGAGTGTTCAGCTTTACGTTTTATTGAAGCACTTTTTGTGGAACTTATGATGGCGCTTGTGCAATTTTGTTCCCCATGGGTGTCAGTGCTATGCGTTTGGATGGATGGTGTGGACCTGGATATAAAAATGCTTGCCCACAGTACAGTTAAAACCAACAGAATGCATAGCTAGAATAATAGGTTGTGGCAATTATTTCCCAGCATAAGATCTTACTTAAGATGTAATCCTAGGGTCTGATTTTCATGCTTTATGAAGCGCTTGGAGGAGAATATTGGTCATTCTCTCTCATCCATTCTCTTAATTCTTAGTTATTATAATTTATTTGTTTTTATGGAAAAAAATAAAAACTGGCAAGATGATGATGCAGTTAGTGCACAGCGTTGTGTAATGTTGCTTTGTATTTCTATTGAATGTAATTTTATCAGAGAGATGCTACTGTATTTTCACGGAGAGCATGAAAAGAGGATGCGCACTATGTTTTACCATCTTCAACTGAATTTGTTTTTTTCCACTGAAATAGAGAAAAATGGAATGCTGTATGTAGACTATTATTTCTATCTCTCACTCTCTCCTTTTTTTTCTTCACCTGATCATTCTGTTAGTAGATTTTCCTTGTTTTCACTGCCAGGTATGAGCAGGCGGCCAAAGAGTACCAGTCAGTGCTGAAGACGATACTGTCCACTGAAGAGGGGGTGGAGACCAAGGAGTCACCAGATTCCGCAGAGAGCTCCCCAGAGCACCGAGTGCTGAGCAAGAAAGAGTTGCAGGACAACAGCAGCAAGCAGCGATCCACCTCGTCCCGACACAACCAGCCCATCCCCACCACCGTCTCCTATCTCACCAATGAGGTCTGTGCCGTTGTCGATGTCATTCTGCATCATTGCTGTTGCTTTTAGTTAGTGTGCTGTAGACTGCTGAAAAAGGTTTGGTCTGACTGGATAATGGCTTCAGGGCATGGTGTTAAGATGAGCTGTTTTCAAAGTAAAGGAATGTTTGCTAATTCTTCTGTGCAAAAAGTTGTTGAGCTGAAAGCACCAGGCTTGAGTGAATGGTTTTAGGAAGATGATTAAACAGTAGAGAGATGTTGCCATGAAGAAGAAAAAATTAAAAATCTGAAACGAGAATGACTGCTAGCGTTCTAAAGCAAGATCCAAAGATTTCATTTGCATGTTGTATTTTGTCCTAATAAACAGCATTCTTTTGAACCTTATAGGTGTTTGGATCATTTTGCCATGATAAACATTAGAGAAGTTGTTGGCATCATGTTTAAAGTTGAGAAATGTTTTCACACAATACACATGAAATAGCTGTTGACATTGAAAATGTTGACCTGATAAAGACTAGAGTGTTGTTAGCTGGATGTTTAAACATGGCAGAAGTTTTGACATGCTTAACATGAGATAGCTGTTTGCATGATGTTTAAGTGTGAGAGAAGCGGTGACACGATAAACGTGGCTTGATGTTTAAACCCGAGAGAAATGTTTACGTGACAAACATGAAAGAGCTGTTGGCCTGACGTTTAGATCTGAGAGAAGTGTTGAGGTTTGATGCTTAGATGTGAGAGGTGTTCACCATGAGAGAACTGCTGACAGGTGTTGGAGAGCTACCTGAAGCTGAGTGACTGGCAGTCGGTGATGGAATGGCAGGAACAGTTGAACAGATGGCGCTCTGAGGCCGGCCTGACCTCTCTGCAAAGTGCCTTCAACTCTTCCGTCGACATCAACTATATCAAGTCAGTGGAACAGGCCCTGTGTCTTTTTGCCCCTTTTCACTATCAATATCATCTGATGCATGTCTGTGTGTACATATGTGCACATGCGTGTGTGTGTGTGTGTGTGTGTTGAGGAAGGAGGTCTCCTGCATGTATAACTGGACTACAGTGGATGTGAGAAATGTATCAATTGTAACTACCAGCCTGTTCCACGAAGAAACAAGAGGAGATGGGGCACATTTGATTTCACGGTGGGAGTGGAAGCTGAGAGGCTGCTTTTTGTGTTTAGCAGTCACGAACTAGTGCCTAAGCTGTGGTTGAATTCGCTAATGTTTAAACAAGAGAGGAAGTGTTGACATGATAAACGTGAGATAACAGTAGGCACCACAATTTGAAGTTGAGAGATAGATGTTTGAGTGTTGTAAGTGGTAGTTTCTTTGCACAATGGAGCTGAACTGTTTGCTGCAGGCCATGGAGCACACTGACTGCAGAGATAGATGTTTGAGTGCTGTAAGTGGTAGTTTCTTTGCACAGCAATGCTCAACTGTTTGCCACTGGGACATGGCGCACTTTGACTGCGGAGATAGATGTTTGAGTGCTGTAAGTGGTGGTTTCTTTGCACAGAAATGCTCAACTGTTTGCCACAGGGCCATGGCGCACTTTGACTGCGGAGACATGGAGGCAGTTCGCTCCAGCCTGGAGCTGGTACCAGGCGCCTCGCTGAGTGAGGGGAACAAGGCCGAGCACAGCAACCTGCTCAACTGGAGTCCCAAGACCGAGCTGTCCCTCATGCACCGCCAGTTCCTGCGAGCAGCCACGCTGCTGGAGGAACAGCGACAGACCAATCACAGGTGAGGGAGAGAGGCAGGGTGGTCACCTGGCTCTGGTCTGCTGGAAGAACAGCGACAGACCACTCACAGGTGAGGGGAAAGCAAGGTGGTCACCTGGGTCTGGTCTGCTGGAAGAATAGCGACAGACCACTCACAGGTGAGGGGAAAGCAAGGTGGTCACCTGGGTCTGGTCTGCTGGAAGAATAGCGACAGACCACTCACAGGTGAGGGGAAAGCAAGGTGGTCACCTGGGTCTGGTCTGCTGGAAGAATAGCGACAGACCACTCACAGGTGAGGGAGAGAGGCAGGGTGGTCACCTGGGTCTGGTCTGCTGGAGGAACAGCGACAGACCACTCACAGGTGAGGGGAAAGCAAGGTGGTCACCTGGGTCTGGTCTGCTGGAAGAATAGTGACAGACCACTCACAGGTGAGGGGAAAGCAAGGTGGTCACCTGGGTCTGGTCTGCTGGAGGAACAGCGACAGACCACTCACAGGTGAGGGGAAAGCAAGGTGGTCACCTGGGTCTGGTCTGCTGGAAGAATAGTGACAGACCACTCACAGGTGAGGGAGAGAGCAAGGGTGGTCACCTGGGTCTGGTCTGCTGGAGGAACAGCGACAGACCAATCACAGGTGAGGGAGAGAGGCAGGGTGGTCACCTGGGTCAGGTCTGCTGGAAGAATAGTGGTGGTGGGGGGGGGGGGGGGGGTGATGTGGTCTGCAGGAGGAAGCCAAGAGTATTCAGCCTGAATGACTGTTTTGAACATGTTTCTTTATGCATTGGAGAAATGAAGTGGTATACCAGATGGCAGTCAGCTGCAATTTCTGTCTTCAAAAATAACGTGTCTGATGTACAAGGCATGTTGGATGTGTATACTGTTCAGAGCTTTTCTGATACTGTTTTTGTCCAGGGAACTTGCCATGACAGCATACTTCTTTGTTTTTGCACAGTTTACTGCTCCTGTTAAGCCTTTTTTTTGCTATTGCAGAGCTGAAGTCATTCGCTTCCTGAACCAGGCAGAAAAGACGGGAGAAGGTCTGCTGCGATTGGCTGCTCTGGAGTGGCCGCCAACACTCCCCAGCGACCTGCTGACGGAGACGACCATCACTGGCACTCTGCGCCGACAGCTGGAGGACAGGAAGGGCAAGGTGGTCACGCTTTTCATGCTGTCTTGGAATGCCTGTCCGCTCCACCTTTTATTTTGGCTGCTTGTCTCCCTCCACAAATCTTTTTTCCAAGAAGTGGGCACGCTTACTTGATAATCCTTTTGAACCAAGCCACATGGACCAAGAAAAACAGGGGCGTCAGTGTTTGGTTACCGTTTCAAAGATTTTACTCCTGAGGTCACCAGGAAGTTTGTGGAAAAGTTAGTGGGGTATGTATGTCTGTTGTCATGAACGTGGTAAGAAATCGGGGCCTGTTTGCACTTTCCACTGAGCCATGTGCAGAACATGAACCGTGAGTTGTTAAGTTCTCAGCATGGCCACGAGGCAGCTGTCGGTGACCACCTCTGGCTGTCATCTGATACGGCCATCTGGTCTCTCAGCGGGCAGACGGTTTGCGCTGTGAACCTACATTATATACATGTCATTATATGTAGGTCCATGGTTTGTGCCATCAGGCAGTTTTGGGGGATTCGGACATCCCTTCTTTTGGGTCGTGCAGCCAGTAAACAAATCGACCTTTGACCAGTAAAATCCAACATTTTCAAAAACCAGCACTTCTCCCTTGGTAGGAGGTACATACTGCTTTTTTTACACTGTTCAGTAGTTCATTCAGACCAAGAAAATAATAATTTTGCATTAGGTAACACAATATCTATCTTGGGATACTATTCAATCCCCAAACAAAAAATTGTGTAAGCACATAGTCATAACAAATTGTTTTGAATTTGGTTGCATTTTTCCATAAAAACATAGGACAATGGGGTTGCATGAGGGAGTGGGAAATGAACAGCCTGAAACTGGGTCAATAGTTGCTTGTTCTTCCCCCCCCCCCCCCCCCCCCCCAATTCTCCCCCTTGCTAAAAAACAGTGGTATCTCTGTTTTTCATCACATTTGAGGCAAAAGGGAATAGTTAGTTTCCTCAGGTGAGGATTGGGAGAAATAGAGATTGCCCCTTTGGTTTCTAGTTAGAACAGAGCCCTTGATCTGTGGTGACCATTACGGTGGTGTGTCGGAGGAGTTTGAAGCAGAACTGTTGTGCTGCTGCAGATGTACCTGCTGCCACTGTCAGCCCGACTGTGGGCATGGGAAGACCAGGACGTGGCCACCTACCTCCAGATGCTGCGGCTGGTCAACCTGCAGCTGCACCTGCCCACCTGCGACAAGAAAGCAGGTCAGCCAGGCTCCGTTTGACGTTCAGTGTTGGTGTAGCATGGAGTTTTTAGCTCTGCTGTAGCATGTAGTGTAACAGAGAGTCTGTCGGTCTGATCTTGTGGTTGCTTGCTCTGCCTAGGGAGGGGGGAGTTCCCAGCAAAGCATCTGTGTAGCGTTACATCCTCTTGCAGCACCTTTGTGCAAAACAAGTGGATCAGTTCAGGTATGTGTCGTCATTAGTTTTGGCATAGGGTTGATGGTAAAGAGCACATGCACATCAGCTTGTAACAAGTGTTGCGTATACCCACGTGAGTGTTGATGACAAAGCTGCTTCAATCCAGCATATTTGTTGTTTTTGTACGTGTGTTTATCCACACACCTTTGATACACAACAGCCGCAGAATACACAACGGCCTCAGCAGTGTCTTGTTATATACATGTCATGAATAAATGCAGATGTGCCTGACTCATCTGACCGCCCTTTGCAGAGCTGATGTTCCAACTGAGCAACCTGCAGATCTCGGCAGTGTCTTGTTATATACATGTCACAAATAAATGCAGACATATCTGACACATCTCAACGCCCTGTGCAGAGCTGACGTCCCAGCTGAGCAACCTGCAGATCTCGGCAGCCACACTGGCCCGCAAGCAAACCAACTTCAAGCTGGCCGAGAACCTGCTGATCCATCAGATCAAGCTCCTGTCCACCCCGGCGGATGATGGGAGCCCCGCTGTGAACCACGGCGAGCTCCTGCCCTCGCTCACCTCCCTCCTCAAGCGCCGCGACTCCCTGGAGCTGCTGGACGTGATGAGAGTGGAGAGGGAGTCAGCCAAGCTCCTCAACGCCCTGAGCCAACCCCGCCTGGCTCTGGAGGTCCTGAGCAACAGCGTGGCCAGCTGCCTCACCTTCGCCGAAAAACCCGCTGAGAACGGCATGATCAAGCGGACGAAGCAGGCCTGCGGGGAGCTGTGCTCACGCTCGCTGATGACGCTGACGAAGTGGCTGCAGGCGGACGGCAAGCTGGTGGGCAGCGTGGGTGGAGACGGCACGCGATTGGCCGGCCAGCCCCAGGGGCAGGCAGAGGCTGTGGTGGCCACCATCAGGCTGCTGCTGGACTGCGAGGCCAAGGGCGTGGCGCAGCAGCAAGGAAATCTGCTGCAGAACTTCACCGGTGAGTCTTTTGTGAACAGAACAGAATGCCATCTGGCCTGGCTGCAGTTGCTGCGCAAGGAGCCGTGCAGAGAGTTCACGAGAACTGCATCCGGTTAACAGTTGACTTTCACGTGCTCTGAACCTTTTTGAAATTTCAGCTTCCAGCTGTCTTGGGCTTCTTGATTAGCAAAAATCTGAACAAGAATGACTACTAGCATTGTTTCACTGTTGTTTAAGTGTTGTTTTGTGGCCTGAAGAAGGGGATTTCCCTGACAGTTTGCATCGTGTTGTCTGTGTCGTCATAAATAAGCGTTCTTTTCAATCTTTTATGTCTTTGGATCTTTCTTGATAAGCATTTGTTTCATTTGATGTCGACAGTTCTAAAGTATTTGGAGTTTTTTTTTTTTTTGCAATGTCAGAACCAAAGATGGCCAGTTTTGTTTTTGTTTTTTGATGGAATATTTCGGAGAAATTATTAGAGTTGCAAAGTAAGAGAGGAATGTCTCAGATGTGTCTGTATTTGTGCCATTCAGACTGCGGACTTGAGGGCTCTGGCAACGTGCCTGACGGGGAGAGAGTGGTGGGACGTCTGCTGCACCTGGCTGCCATGGAAAGCCCCGGTCTGGCTAAGGCCTGGTTCATGCTGGCCGGCTGGTGCTACAAGTGGGGACGCAAGACTGTTGATAATGCCAGGTATGTGTGTATGCGTGCCTGTGTGTGTGTAATTTGAACAGTTTGGGTGTATTTTGTGTGTGTGTGTGTGTGTGTGCATGCGTGTGTGTGTGTGTGTAATTTGTACAGTTTGGGTGTATTTTCTATGCCTGAATTTTCAGCATATGAAAATATGGAGAGAGAAAAATGATCTTAAACATTTCTAGATGTGTTACAGTTTGGGGTAAGTGGAATGATGGTATGGTAAATGTTGAACATGAACAACACCTTTGACTCGATAAAAGTGGCAGTTGCACTGGATTGTGACCTTTATGGTTTTTAAGACTCTAAGAAAAATGGGCTGGTAGTTGCAAACAGAACTGTGGTTCTTTGCACTCATGTCAAAAATGATAGAGTCTTATCTGGTGAATTAATTACATTGTCGTTGCAGCCTAAACTTGAAGAGTGGCCCTCACTCAGTCTCAAAGAATCCGGGTTAAAACAAAGGGTAAGGAAAGGATTCAGTATGTTCAGCTTTGATTGTCTTAAGAGGTGTGTAGGTTGGTGGCACTGCATGTGTGCCTTTAAGTTATTTCCCAGTACGACTGTTGTTAAACAGACTGTGTTTGAAGTCATGGCAGTGGGCCCTGTATCTGCTGTCTTTTGTTTTTGTGCCAGTCACGGCAGCGTGGAGCTGTCTCCGGAAGAGAAAGCGGCAGTCCTTTCCATACTTCCTCAGGTCAGTGTTGTTGTGATTGTCAGTCACCAGACTTGTCACTTTGTCCTTCATTTGAGCTGCTTCCAAAAGTGTCGACCAACACTGTGGTAAAAAAAAAAAGAAGAAAAAAAGAAACACCCTGTGAAACAAAGTTACACTGTGGTAAAAAAAAAAAAAAACAGTGTGAAACAAAGTTGTGGTAAATTAAAAGAAGCAGTCTGTTTAGCCTTTTATTGTGCTTTTGTCAGTATTTGATGTTTGAATTTTCAGTCAGCAGTAACATTTTGTTACAGTTTAGTGTTCACCGTTGGATAGAGTGATTTTTTTTCTCTGTCTGGCTAGAGCGATTGTTTTCTTCTCTGTTTGGCTAGAATGTCTTTCCCCTGTCTGTTAGGCAAAACAGATACCATTGTAAATCCTCACCAAATGACGCCACAGTAAGATTTTGTGCCTGTAGCAGTGGGTCTGTTTTAAGAGGTACTGTGGGGTCAGTTGATAAGAAAAGTTTTTCTGTTGGTAAAGTTGACAGAGAAATGATGACTCTCTTCAGTTGTATTAATTAAAGTGTATCACAATGAATCATTGATTTAATTTGCAGCTGCTTGTTTTGCACCAAGCTTCAGTTGAGTGCTCTGTTGAGCAGTTTCCACCATTTCAGCCTGGAACATGTTCTGTGTGTGATTAGAGTAATTGCTTAAAGTGTCAACATGGGGGGGGGGGGTTGTAGTAAGCAGCTTAAAAGTTATGGTAAGTAACTTGGCGTTTTATGCCCAGTCAACCATTGTGGTTATATCATGGCGAGCAAGATACCGTGATGGGTGTTGTAGTTGTTGGGGTTAACTTGCCCTTACAGCGGCCTTTCTTTAAGAAATACCTGCAAAGTGCGTAATGAGCCTGTGCATTATTGTTGCATTGCCGGTGATCAGGGAACAAGTGGCGAGGAGACGGAGAGGATCATGGGTATCCTGAGTCAGGTGCATGACCTGGAGACGACAGAGGAGGACATCAGTGACCAGGACCAGGTAATCACACACAGACGCTAGCGCTGAGGACTGCCGGGGGAGGGGGGGGGGGGGTGCTGTCAGGGTTGGGTTATGATGTGAGACAGGGCAGCAACTTTGAAGTGGAGGGGAAGTCATTTTTAAGATGTGTAGGTAGGGGGGGGGGGGGGGGGGTAACTTGGGGATAGGAAGTGACATGTTGGCTGGATTATGCAGCATGTGACTGTCAGTAATGTATTGGAAATAATGTATATGCAGTACAGCCAAGGGCCACAATACTCAGTTTTGTTTTCATCATTGCAGTAGGTATTGTATGATTTATCTTTCAGTGCTGTGTAGCAACAGAAGTATCCCAAACGTAGGTCTCTCACTTTTAGACACAGGAGGAAGTCCTGTATTCTTCCCGACACACTCCGCACTTTGGACACATCTGCTACAGAACCTCAGCTCTGTTTTGAACCTGAACAGTGTGCATTACATCACTCATGACCGTGACGTGTGGCTAGCTACGACAGCACCATGGCTGTTTTTCCCTCCCGCAGAGCCTGTACGACGACGGGACGGAGACGACGCGCAAGCAGCTGCTGACGGGGAGCGAGGTGCTGCAGATGGCGGGCGAGAGGTGCGTGGAGCAGCTGCTGGAGCTGTGGCAGGGGGTGGTCAAGCGGGTCTACCATCTCTACCAGCTCTCCGCCAACGCGTACTTCATCTTCCTCCAGCTCAACGACCACACCCTGGTCAGTCATGGTTCATTGCAGTTTTGTTTGTGCCCTGTGGGTGGGATCTCTTCACTTTTGAGTGGAGGATGGCTACTTTGTGCTCTGTGGATGGGATCTCTTCTCTTCGGGGTGGAGGATTGTTACTTTAGTTCTTGCCGTGCCTTTGTAGTTTTTGTTCTGACTGCACTTCCACTTCTTTGTCCCTGTCCCTGATGGTAGCCGCCTGCCCCTACCCTCGTTGGTCACCTTGTTGGTCACCTCACCTGATGGATTTGATAGCCAGCCTGTTAGCCTGAAGGCGAGGAAGAGGAGAGGGGCAGTTGACCGTGCCACCTGTGCTTTAAACGGATTTCCCCCTAAGCCTTTTTGACAGAGCATGGCAGGTGCCACAAAACCCAGACTCGGGGTCTGCCACGTGTGGGGCATAAGAGCTTGATGCTCTGGTTGTAAGACCCATCATAGCGTGTTCCTGTGTTGTTCTGAAGAGAGAGAAAAATTTTTTGTGTGTGTCCAGAGCGAAGGAGAAGAGAACGAAGATGGCAACATCATTGCCACGCTTCGGCTGCTGCGTTTGTTGGTCAAACACGCCTGGGAACTGCAGACCGTGCTGGAGACTGGGCTGGCGCACACGCCTACAGCGCCTTGGAAAGGTGAGGCATCACTTGTCTAATGAGTCTGTTGCAGCATCCAGGTATCTAGTGTAAACGCAACTGTTTATGCCCGATACTTTTGATCCTCCCCTGCTTTCCACTGCTGTGAAGTAACCTGCAGGGTTGACCAGGTGTTGAAAAAACTAATTATACAGCTTTCTGTTAGTTTCCCTTTTTCTGTTGAGTGCCTGAAAATCTCATGGTTGTGACATTTTTTCTTAGTGTTAATGTGTATGTGTATGCAACTGAATATGTGTGTGGGTTTGTGTGTGTGTGTGTGTGTGTGTGTGGATAATAACATTTTACAACATATTATATAGCAGAAGTTCACAAGCATGCTTTTTGCTCACTGCAGGTCGATTCTTCTTATGGTTTTAACTTTCTGACTTGCAGGTATCATTCCTCAACTGTTTGCACGATTGAGTCACCCAGAAAACTATGTGCGTCGAAGCGTGTCTGAACTGCTGTGCCGAGTGGCACAGGACGCGCCTCACTTGATTGTCTACCCTGCCATTGTAGGTAGCACCTCTGGCAAAGCAAACAACAAGGTCACAGAGGAAAGCAGTGAGTCATCACACATTTTTCTTTTACTCGGTGTTACTACCAAAATTTAGCATGTGTGTTGGCTGAGATGATCATATTGTGCTTGATGATGGGTAATATACATGTTTTCGTAGGAATGCACATGTCTTGGAACCAGGCAGTTAAAAAAAGACATTTTTGGTGCTTCCAACTTATCAAGACATATGATAGCATTAGGTACACACATGTGCGAATCATTGATCCATATTTTTTCAAGTGTGCAGTAAAGTAAATCCACCCCCACACACACCTACATACATGCACAACCCCCACTTCACACACACACCACACACACACACACACACACACACACACACACACACACAAGAAATAGAATAGCACTAATAGATGGAGGTGTGTATTTGTGCCTCAGTCTTTTCAAGTAAATTCAAAGCACCACAGGGCTGGGGTAGAAGAGCTTTCCCAGGTGCCTTAGTAAAAAAAGAAAGAAGAAGACAGACTTGAGTGATTTGATGTGCCTTGTGTTTAGGATGAATTGATGTGCCCTGTGTTTAGGACAGTTTGATGTGCTTTGTGTCTAGGATGAATTATTGTGCCTTGTGTTTAGGATTCCTCAGCAACTACCTGTCCGAAGAAGAGACTGAAGGAGAGGCAGAAGTGGAGGAGGTGGATGGAGACGAGGAAGATGAGGAGGACGACAACGCTGATGACAGCACCAGCACCATGCTGCAGTCCTGCCTGGCTTCCATCGTGGACACCCTGTCCCAACACAACCCCGTGTAGGTCTTTGGGAATGAGCGCCTCCTCCCCTGTTAACCCAGCCCCATGTAGGTCTTTGGGAATGAGCGCCTCCTCCCCTGTTAACCCAGCCCCATGTAGGTCTTTGGGAATGAGCGCCTCCTCCCCTGTTAACCCAGCCCCATGTAGGTCTTTGGGAATGAGCGCCTCCTCCCCTGTTAACCCAGCCCCATGTAGGTCTTTGGGAATGAGCGCCTCCTCCCCTGTTAACCCAGCCCCATGTAGGTCTTTGGGAATGAGCGCCTCCTCCCCTGTTAACCCAGCCCCATGTAGGTCTTTGGGAATGAGCGCCTCCTCCCCTGTTAACCCAGCCCCATGTAGGTCTTTGGGAATGAGCGCCTCCTCCCCTGTTAACCCAGCCCCATGTAGGTCTTTGGGAATGAGCGCCTCCTCCCCTGTTAACCCAGCCCCATGTAGGTCTTTGGGAATGAGCGCCTCCTCCCCTGTTAACCCAGCCCCATGTAGGTCTTTGGGAATGAGCGCCTCCTCCCCTGTTAACCCAGCCCCATGTAGGTCTTTGGGAATGAGCGCCTCCTCCCCTGTTAACCCAGCCCCATGTAGGTCTTTGGGAATGAGCGCCTCCTCCTCTGTCCCCTGTGTGTGTGGTGTTGGTCAAACTGTCCGAGTTAACACCTTCACTGCCCCAGACTGTAAAATTTCCGGGCTGAAAGATGCATGAACGCGCCTGCAAACTGTATATTTTCCGTTCCTTTAACAGATGTACTTTCAGTGCTGTGCGTTTTTATGAAACTCCATTCACATGCCTGTGCTAAAAAGAAAACAAAAACGGCTAAAGGGTTCATATTTAGCACTTTTATTGGTCATTTTCAAGTGACATCAATGCAGTCAAGGGGTTAAATTAAATGTATGTTCAGGAGAAAACGGACTTCATGACTGTACCAGGGTCCTTAAAGAGGCAGGGACAAACCCATTATTTAGCTCTTTCATGCATATCGATACAGTTTGACAGGAAGTATAAGTCTTTTTATTCTTTGATTTCCATTGCAGTGTGATTTTGATTTAATTTTTAAAATGTGGTTCGAACTTGAAAAGTGTGAAACGGTCTAACATGGTTAGATCACCTTTTAATCTGCACAGGACTTGTGGTCCAAAAACCCTTTTTTTGTGTGTGAAAAATATTTAGCAGTTGTTACGACTATCACTGACATTCTCACCCCCCTTCTGGCTGTGGCAATGACAGAATCAAGTGGGAAGTTGAGAGCATGGCAGCAGAGCACATGAGGTTGGATGAAGTTAAAGTGTGACCTCACATTAGGTCAGCTGACATTAATGATGAGCTACACAGATCCCTTTCTCTGAGGAGGACAAGGTGATTAGTGAAATTCAGTGTACTACACTGATGAAGTGTGTTATGGTAGATCAGGGTATGGCGGGAAATTGCCATATATAATCATCAGCTTGTGACTGACGCAGCCTCCTTTCTATGATTTCTTTCTGTGATGTGGACAGAACGGTCAGTGAACTAAAGTTGGGGGTGGGGGGTGGGAGGGGGGATGGAACATTGTTAGGTGTGTGCCTGGCACAGACCCCTCTCTATGATGTAGACAGAATGATCAGTGAACTTCAAGGTATGGGGGGAAATTGGAATGTACAATGGTCGGTTTGTGACTGACACAGACCCCTTTCTATGGTGCGGACAGAGTGATCAGTAAGGTGCAGGGCATGGGAGGAGATTGGAATGTACAATGGTAAATGTGCGATCAGTCCCCTTTCTATGATGCAGACAGAATGAGCAGTGAAGTTCAGGGCATGGGGGAAAATTGGAATGTATGATGGTAAATGTGTGACTGACACAGACCCCTTTCTGTGATGCGGACAGAATGATCAGCGAGGTGCAGGGCATGGTGATGGAGCTGCGTCGCGTGACCTTGCTGTGGGAGGAGCTGTGGCTGGGCACGCTGTCCCAGCATCATGCGGACGTTCAGCGCCGTTTGAACCAGCTGGAGGCGGAGATCCGCAAGGTCAACACCAACCAGGGGCTGTTGCGTCAGGACAAGAATGCCATCATACGGGAGAAGCACCGCACCATTCTCAAACCTGTGAGTGGAGTTTAGTTTGGATTGTTGTTGAAGCATGAGTGAGCTGAGAGCTGTCAGTCTTACAAGTTTTCACTGTGCAAGCCTTTGAGCATGGCACACCGTAGCCTTAGCAAGCTTAGCATGCTGTCAGGCTATAATATTGCTTTCAGATACACTGCAACCTAACTACGAGGAGTTGTCTCCCCCGGACCAAACAGATGCATTTGGGTTCCCAAAGCAGCCCAGAGTTATTGTCCTTTAATACCACATGGAGTGGCCTCCCCCGACACCAGGCACTTCTTAGTTTTATTAACTGCTTTAAAAAAAATAATCTTTTTTGTAGTCTTGCGACAAGATCCAATTTCAAAACAACCTCAGACTGGGAATAAACGTGATCAAACCGGGCTGTGTATGTAGTTTACCAAAGAGGTTTGTGGTGCAAGCTCTCTCAAGCAGCCTGTTTGTTTTGTTTCCCAGACACTGTACACGATGGAGCGACTGCACGAGATCACTTCCCAGGCTCCAGAGACGCCACACGAGGCCTGGTTCCAGTCTACGTACGGGGAGATGATTCAGAATGCTCTGGAGAGACTGAAGAACCCAGCCAACCCCAGCCACCCTCATGCCAGCTGGCATCTCTTCAAGCAGGTCAGCTCAGTGATCTGATGTTGCGCTCATTCAGCTTCAGCTCCGTGATCAGATGTTGTGCTCATTCAGCTCAGTGATCAGATGTTGTGCTCATTCAGCTTCAGCTCAGTGATCTGATGTTGTGTTCATTCAGCTTCATCTCCGTGGTCAGATGTTGTGCTCATTCAGCTCAGTGATCAGATGTTGTGCTCATTCAGCTTCAGCTCAGTGATCTGATGTTGCGCTCATTCAGCTTCAGCTCCGTGGTCAGATGTGCTCATTCAGCTCAGTGATCAGATGTTGTGCTCATTCAGCTCAGCGTTCAGATGTTGTGCTCATTCAGCTTCAGCTCAGTGATCAGATGTTGTGCTCATTCAGCTCAGCGTTCAGATGTTGTGCTCATTTAGCTTCAGCTCAGTGATCAGATGTTGTGCTCATTCAGCTTCAGCTCAGTGATCAGATGTTGTGCTCAGTCAGCTCAGCGTTCAGATGTTGTGCTCATTCAGCTCAACGTTCGGATGTTGTGCTCATTCAGCTCAGCAATCAGATGTTGTGCTCAATCAGCTCCGCAATCAGATGTTGTGCTCATTCAGCTTCAGCTCAGCGATCAGATGTTGTGCTCATTCAGCTCAACGTTCGGATGTTGTGCTCATTCAGCTCAGCAATCAGATGTTGTGCTCAGTCAGCTCCGCAATCAGATGTTGTGCTCATTCAGCTCAGCAATCAGATGTTGTGCTCATTCAGCTCAGCAATCAGATGTTGTGCTCATTCATCTGGGTCACAGTCTGGGTGTGAACATTGTTGGAATGAACTGAACGTTTTTGTCTTCATGCTTTTCAGGGAAGTGACCCCTGTTGCCTTTGTTCAATGCCAGAAGTGTGCATCAGGCTGTTGTAATGCCTTTTTTTTGTTTTTGTTTGTTTAGTTTTTTGCACTTTGTTAGCACGTTAGTAGTTTTATTATTATTGTGCAAGAGTTGATTTGCGAACATTGCTGTCTTCGCATGAATATTGAGTATTTTCTTTTTCAAGAAGGTGAAATAAGTGAAGGAGACAGACACTGGATTTTCCCCCCAGCTACCTGCTTAGCTGTCCACCCACCAACTGGTGTGTGTACTAGTAAACCAGAGTGTTAAATAACCAACCTTTCCACTTTCGTGAAACCATCTTTTTGCCAGGCACATCCTTGTGGGGCATTTATTCAGAAACACGCATCCGTTCATTACAATCTATTGTTTGTACTCTCTTTCATGCTGTTAACTGTTGTAGTGACCTTTCCACAAAGTGACCTGTGCTGTCTGTCCGTACTGCAGGTGTACATCAGTCTGCAGCAGAGGGCGGGGAAGCGTGGAAGCTTGCAGCTGAAGATGGAGGAGATCAGTCCTAAGCTGGCCGCCCTCTCCAAGTCCCTCATCCCCATGCCTGGCATCGGACTGCCAGGGCAGGTGAGAAGTCGTCACGCACACACACACACACACACACACACACACACACACACACACACACACACACACACACACACACACACACACACACACACACACACACACACACACACACACACACACACACACACTCTCTCCCACTCCGTCGAGCTGGGTCAGTTTATGCCACAGACATTGCCTGCTCTGTAGTCATTTTCCCAGGCTTGACTGCAGTGGCAGTGCCAAGTTCTCTTGCTGTTAGTGCTATCCTTCTGAGCTTCAGATTCCTGTTACACACATATGTGCTCTTTTAACAGGGGTAACATTGAAGGGACTAACTCTTCGAAAATTTGTGTCTGATGTTTGTGTATGGATGTTTTATGTTTGCGAAGCGATTGGTTTTGTAGATTGACTTTGACAGAGGGTTGATATATATATGTGAGAAGAGTTTAGAAATGTGTGTTTGCTTATGACCTGAGTTTGACTGTCCTGAGGTGACCCTGTGTAGATGACAGGACATTAAAATCCAATTACTACTACTACTACTGCACAGCTGTTTACACTGCTTGTGTTGTTGGTATTGCGAGACCTTTTTCATTCTCGCTTTGCTGTTTCAGATGGTAACAATACAGAAGGTGTGCAACACAGTCCAGATCCTGCCAACAAAGACAAAGCCCAAGAAAATGGTCTTCCTTGGTTCGGATGGCAAGAGGTAATCTTCATTCTGCCTAAAGTCAACCTGCATGTGCTGGAAAAAAAGAAAGAACGAACGGTTGCTCAAACAGCAGAAGGGCACATGTTCTGAAATGCCTGTCCTTTTCACTTCCACGTAATGGTTTTGATTCACTGAGCAAGCTTTTAGGTCAGGTTCGTGACTGTTACAGTTGCCTGCTTTCGCAGGAAAAGTGACCAGACATTTCTGTCGGAAAGATTTCTCTGGGGCTTATTAAGGTATATATGTAGACAGGATTTAGTTACTCTTTGTTTTTTAGTGATAAGTAAGTAATAGCTCTTATGTAGCACAAATCTTTTTGCAGAACAAAAATTTGGTGCGCTAGCACACACCATTCACTTACATGCATGCACACAGACATACACATAATCTGTGCTTGCAGAAATGGTTGACCTGTGTGTTTGAAAAGGCCCATCTAAACTGGAGAGTCCTGAGATGGGTTTTGAATTCAAACAGAATGGGAGGGGGTTGGGGGGGAGGGGCAGCAGATTTTACAGACTGGCAGGTAGCAAAATTCCAGACAGGCAGACCACTGAAACTGAGTGAGCACTCACTGAAAGATTTCAGATTACGTTTACTTTTTTAACCCAGTTTGATTTGAGTCTGTGCTGCTGCTCAGTCGCCCTGATATAACTGTAATGGTTGACCGGATGTAAAACATCAAATTCCTACTAATTACTACTGCCGCTGCTCACCTGTGGTCTTGTTGCTGTGTGTGCACAGACACCCGTACCTGTTCAAGGGCCTGGAGGACCTGCACCTGGACGAACGAATCATGCAGTTCCTCTCCATCGTCAACAACATGTTTGTCAGCGCCAGCAAGTAGGCACCACTTTCCTTGCATCCTGTCTTTGGATCTGTTTTGTAATTCCCTGTCATTGCGCAGTGACAATCAAACAGTAGTGAGGGTGGTTGTGTGTGTGTGTGTGTGTGTGTGTGTGTGTGTGTGTGTGTGCAGGAAGTAGAAGGTTCCAAGAGAAAAAGATTGATTTAAAAAAAAAAAGAGATGTTGCTTGTTATTTTGTCTGGTTGCCTTAGCAGTGGCCTGATTGTAACCTTTTGTGTTTTTTTTGATATTCATTTCCCCAAATGCCTGCAGTCCCCCTTGTTTTAGCTGTGGGTTTGAACCTTGTTGCGATGTTGGGTTGACAGGGGCCAGGGCAACCGCATGGAGTACCGTGCCCGTCACTACTCAGTGACCCCGCTGGGCCCACGCTCCGGTCTCATCCAGTGGGTGGAGGGGGCCACTCCGCTCTTTGGGCTCTACAAGAAGTGGCAGCAGAGAGAGGCCTATGCCCAGATACTGAAGGTAAGTCTGTGGGCTCTACCAGAAGTGGCAGAAGAGAAACACCTATGCCCAGATGCAGAGAGAGGCCTATGCCCAGATACTGAAGGTAAGTCTGTGGGCTCTACCAGAAGTGGCAGAAGAGAAACACCTATGCCCAGATGCAGAGAGAGGCCTATGCCCAGATACTGAAGGTAAGTCTGTGGGCTCTACCAGAAGTGGCAGAAGAGAAACACCTATGCCCAGATGCAGAGAGAGGCCTATGCCCAGATACTGAAGGTAGGTCTTTGGGCTCTACCAGAAGTGGCAGCATAGAGAGGCCTATGCCCAGATGCTGAAGGTAGGTCTTTGGACTCTACCAGAAGTGGCAGCATAGAGAGGCCTATGCCCAGATGCTGAAGGTAAGTCTTTGGGTTCTACAAGAAGTGGCAGCAGAGAGGCCTATGCCCAGATGCTGAAGGTAAGTCTTTGGGTCCTACAAGAAGTGGCAGCAGAGAGGCCTATGCCCAGATGCTGAAGGTAGGTCTTTGGACTCAACAAGAAGTGGCAGCAGAGAGGCCTATGCCCAGATGCTGAAGGTAAGTCCTTGGGTTCTACAAGAAGTGGCAGCATGGCAGCAGAGAGAGGCCTATGCCTGAATACTTCAGGAACACGAAGTAGCAACATAAAGAGGAGGCGAAACACAAAGGTTGAGGGTGATGTACATCTGTTCCACAAGTTGCAGCACACAGAGAGGGCTTCACCCAAAATGCTGATGGTCATTCTTGCATGATGGCTTCACATTGTAACGAGTAGGAAAGGAGCTCACATGTCTGTTGATCTGCATGTATTCTTATGTTCTTGGTGGCGCTCTGGTGGCGACAGAGTAGCAGTAGCAGAAGCTCCCTGTCCTCCCACCTCCACATGTTTTAGTTTTTTTTCCCCCAGCCAGTGACTGTACAGGGAGACATGGTAGTGATGAGCAAGATAAACAAACGCAGGTCTCTGTATGATCCAGTTCTGAAGCAGGCTTCTCATCAGACCTTCTGTTTAACTATCTTCTAAAAGCAGAGTCCTAGTTACTGCATGGCTCAGCCAGTCTCTGTATTTGACTTGCAACAAAGACACTGCGTAATCAGAACATTTGTTATACTGTTGCTTGTTATAACTGAAAAGAAAGAAGGAAAAAAAAAAGAGGATTTATAGGAGTCTGGATTTTTCAAATGCACTGGATAGCTGTTTCCAAAATCTCACTTCTGTTCTCAGCCTGGAGCATCAACCAATCAGAGCAACAGCAGCAACCCAGCGACAGTGCCGAGGCCCAGCGAGATCTTCTACAGCAAACTGACCCCAGCTCTCAAGGAAAAGGTAGGGGTGCTATGCTAAGGAGGAGGAGGAGGATTGATTTATTATGTTAATGTACTGCACATAATGGGTGATCCCCCCCCCCCCCCCCCCCCTCAGTTTTTTAATTTTGTATCCGCTTTAAACTCTGTACACACAAGCACTAGACTACACACAAGCACTAGAACTTGATCCTGATCCTCTCTCTCTCTTCAGGAAAGGCAGTAGAGTTGTTGAGCAGTTGGTGTTGTTGCTGTAGGTTGTTTTTCAAGCACTCCAAATCTTAAGATCTTGTGATGGGCTAAATTCAGTGATGGCACAGTGACACAGTCATTTAGACAATGTCTGTGGGTGTTTTCAGAGGGTGGAGATGTCAGAACTGCAAGTGGTGAATAATTTGTTGCTTTTTTTAAAAAAACATTGTGGCTTTTTTCTTTCTTCAGGGGATGGAGACGACAGAAAACCGCAAGGAATGGCCGGTGTCCACTCTGCGCAAAGTGTTGGAGGACCTGATGGACGACACGCCTGATGACCTCCTGGCAAAGTGAGTAGGCCTTGGACACGCTCACAGATGGAGTGATAGTCGCGTCCAACCTTTTGCACAAGAATTGTTACAAACGTTTTGATGAGTGTGTCAAATTGGTTTCGATGAGTGTATCAAATTGCATGCATTGTTGAATCATGTTGCCAGTGATACGCTTTTTGTTACTGGTCCTGCAGACATTAGATTTTTCCATCCCGAGATGTAATTCTCTCAGTTGAGGAGTGTAAGAGGTCGTTTTTGAGAGGAGAGAAATGTACATAACTGTATTTGATCAAGTACTTTCTAGGGCTGTCTGTTGGTCACCAGTTTGTGAATTTCCATCAAATCTGATGTTTGGGAGTTTGGTGATGGATGAGGCGATGTTTGTGGTGTGGAGAGAGACGCGGTGTTGTCTGTAACCATAATCATTCAGCGCTTCTGTTTTGCCATCTTCGTGTGACGTTTGTGTACCTGCTCTTTGGAATGCTCTCCAAACGTTTCAGCTAGCAAGGTACTGCACAGGTGGGCTGTTCGTCTCTTCAAGGACAATTCCCCACCCAGACAACCCCCTTAGTCACCTCCCGCCTCCCAACAACGCCCCCATGGGATAGTCTCCTCTTCTAGCTCCCTGCCCTGCCCCCTGCGAAAACCCTGGTTGGTTCTGAAGCAGTCTGCAGTGTTGTGTGTCACTGCCTCTGACAGTCTCTTCTGTCCCTGTCTGTGGAGCTGTGGGACTGACAGGGTTATTATTATTATTGATCGCTTTTACATAGCGCTATTCTCCGCTCTCGAGCAGACTCACTGCGCTCGCATGTGATTCTGCATGAGCGAATAGTTTTTTATGGCACGTTTTTGAATATCCACCAAAGTGGTGTACTTACAGCGCCGGCATGGCTGGTGCCACATGAAACTGCTGCCATCTCAGCGCGTTCTCTGTACACCATGCAACCATGCACCATGTCACTTCATGCAAAGCCGCATACGTAATGGTTGTGTGGTGCCTGTGCAGAGAGCTGTGGTGCGCCAGCGCAGGGGCCGGGGAGTGGTGGCAGATGGTGCAGACCTACTCCCGCTCCACCGCCGTCATGTCCATGATTGGCTACATCATCGGTCTGGGCGATCGTCACCTTGACAATGTCCTGGTCGACCTGGCCACTGGGGAGGTTTGTCACTCGAGTGATTCATTGATTCATTGATTTAATCATTCTTCTGATGTTTTCATTCATTGATCTGTGATGATTTAAAAAAGAAGAGATCTTTTTATGTGTTGTGTTTTCGGAAGGGGGATATCATCTTTTACTGGTTTTGTCAGTGTTGCATTCTTGTATTAGAGTATCCTATAGTATGGTATAGTTGTTTGTATGCGTAAGTTTGGTTTTGGTTTTCAGTGTCTGGTTGCCAAAGGATCTCTGCTTTATGTGCAGGCACCTGAAGCAAAGATTGTTTGTTTGTTTTTATTGTGGTGATCTTAACTTCTTCAAGAGCAGCATGGGATTTAAAAACTGTTCCTTTATGTCATCATGATTTGAACAGCTAAACATATAAGCGTGTAAATGGCAATGCATTCCTCTGCACCAAGAGTTTTTGAAATGACAGAAATTGGTGTTCAGTTTGAAGTGATGTGAACAAAGATTCTGTTGGGGGTGGGGTGGGTGGGGGGTATGACACTTGACCCTGAAAGAGAGCATGACTTCAGCTTGAATTCAAGGGGCCTTGCTGCTCACATAGTTTCGTTCCACTTTTGCTGTGGCCAGGGTCAAGTGTGAATGTGGTATGCGTGACTCACTGTCTTTACCACAGGAAAAACACACCCTTCCTTTTGAATGGGTCTAAACTGAAACCCCTGGTGGATGGCCCTGATTTCAGGTGGTGCATATCGACTACAACGTGTGCTTTGAGAAAGGAAAGAACCTGCGAGTGCCAGAGAGGGTTCCCTTCCGCATGACTCAGAACATTGAGACGGCACTGGGAGTTACAGGGGTGGAGGTAAGCTGGGGATGGATCGTTTTTGTTTCTCACTATGTTTCTGTTTTTGTTTTTGTATCTCACTGTTTCTGTTTTGGATACTTTAATTGCTCCAAGTGGACATGTGAAAGTTGGGGTCACTTTGTTCTGGTCAGTTAAGGCAGGCTTGCATTGAAGAGTTTGCCTGACTGAGTGGCCACCACATGATGATCCTGAATGAAAGTTTAGGGTTTGAACCCAGGTTCTGGCGACTATTATCTCCCAGCATTATCTGAGCAATGACCTTAAGCAAGTGGTCTCGTTGGTAAGTTGAAGAACAGTTCACATGTGCATATGTCGCACAACAGTTGAAAATTGGAAAGGCAAGGAAGGTTTATGGTCACTGTTTGTTCACAGGCAGGCCAAACATACTTTATACCTGCTTCCAGCAGGTTAGCAAAGTTTGTAAAATAATGCTCTCTCTCATCTGAGTGTATTTTGTGTATGACAGGGAATCTTCCGGCTGTCCAGCGAGCACGTGCTGCGAACGATGCGCAAGGGGCGGGAAACTCTGCTGACTCTGCTGGAGGCCTTTGTCTATGACCCACTGGTGGACTGGACAACAGGCAATGAGGGCGGCTACACGGGGGCATTCTACGGTGGGGAGATGGCGGCCGTTGGGGCTGGGGGCGAAGCGGGCAAAAGCAAGAGGGAGATGGAGCAGGAGATAACGCTCAGCATGTTCGCCATCCGCTGCGCCGAGATGTCCTTTGCCTGGACCAAGAACAGGTAACAATGAGAAGAACACACCTTGCTCTGTAGGTTTGACATCCACTGCTACGCACAGATGTCTTTTGTGTGAATGAAAAATGGGTGAGAATTATTGGATGAGCACAACTTCCTCAGTATGCTCATTGTGTGCTGTGCTGGGACACTTTCTTTTCCCCTCCTGTGCTTAAAACAGCTGAAAAAAACACACAACTTGCTCAGACATTTCTGAAATCTTGATAAGAACACTGTGTGCCCAGTTTTGCTGAACCTTTTGACCATTTATCATTAAAACTTTGGCAAGCTGGTGCATGAGTGCAAAGTTACACCTGCAGAGTTCGGGTTGCTGTCTACAAGGTCATGGTCACAACGTGGGTTTGTATCCTTGGAGGATGCTTGTGCATCTGTGTATTTTGACAACTACTGAAACCTTTTGCCACCAGATTTGGTGTGTCTGTGCGTCATCACCAGGTTCTGTGTTGTGGGAAAAGTTAGGTCTGCTTGTTTTAAAAGGTCAAAGCTGCAAAGAAAGCTTAATTAAGCCTTTAGAGAGCGGTTGTGGCTCTGCTGTCAGGGTGCATACTGCCGAAACATTGTTTTGCCTTGAAAAAATGTGCGACCCATTGTGATTTCATCCTTCACCCACCCACCAGGTTTACACACCCTTTTCGTGTGGTTCCAGAGAAGAAACACTGGCAGCTGTTCCGGAGCTTCAGGCCAGCGTGGAGCTGTGGCTGGCAGCGCTGGACCGTCTGGAGTCGGGTCAGCAGGCGCTGGACTCGCTGCACAGCATGCAAGCCATGCTTGTGGATGCTGCCTCCGACCCGTCCCACTCCCTGTACTCCCTCAGTGATCGGTAAGCCGTCTTACCGCAGCATCTCAAAACTGAGTCTGTGTTGTTTTTGGACAGCCGGCAACTGCTGTGAAAGTGAACATGGTCTTTCCTTATACGGTAACTGTTGATTATTCATCAGTGTATCATTTTTAGCATCTCTTAGTAGAAGTAGACCAGTCATAAGGCTCTGTCTGTAGCTGCTCTCAAGTGTGTGTATGTGTGTGTCTGGTGTGTGTGTGTGTGTGTGTGTGTGTGTGTCTGGTGTGTGTGTGTGTGTGTGTGTGTGTGTGTGTGTGTGTGTGTGTGTGTGTGTGTGAGAACAATGTTTTGTGTATTGGGTTGTGCCTTGTTGGGAGGAAAAGGGGGTTGGGGTCTGTATTACTTTCATCTATTATTGTTAAGTAACTGTTGATTTCACCTGATAGGTTGTGCCTTGTTTTTGGGGGTGGGGGCAAGGGGGGATCTGTGTCATGTTTATGTATTCTTATACAGCGTGGTGTGTTCCCCCTTTCTGGTGAGCTATGGCATCATGGAAATTACTGGTATTATTACTATTATTTCTTTCATCCATGATTGGTAGGTAACTGTTGTATGCTGTTATTATTATCATTTCTTTCATCTGTGATTGGTAGGTAACTGTTGTATGCTGTTATTATTATTTCTTTCATCCATGATTGGTAGGTAACTGTTGTATGCTGTTATTATTATCATTTCTTTCATGTGTGATTGGTAGGTAACTGTTGTATGCTGTTATTATTATCATTTCTTTCATCCATGATTGGTAGGCAACTGTTGATTTCACCTGACAGGTACGGAGACTATGCAGTGCTGAAGGGAACGAAGGAGGAGGTGCTGAGAGCTGTAGAAGAGAAAGTGACAGAATTCTCGCACTGGCACCAGGTGCACAAGGTCTGTTTAACCCACGTTACCTCTGTTTGAGACTTGATTTGATCACATGGACCAAACTGGCTAGGTTACATGGATTGACATGGCCGAGTATTAAGTGTTCAGCTGGTAAGCTAACAAGCCTATTGTTGCAGGCCACAATTTCAGCGGATTGTTTCATTCTCATACGTTTTTTCTGGCGGACAGTGTTTCCATACATTTTGTTTTGAGTGACTGGACTCCATAGCTAAGTGAAACAGCAACATTGCTCACACTGTGGACCCTGTATGCAGGAGCCGATGTACAGCACTTGTAAAGTAGGTTCTTCACTGCACCTTTGCACTTTTGTTCCCAGCAATACCCGCAAGACTGCCGTATTCATCAGGCAGTCCCCCAACTCCTCCCACCCCCTCACCCTCATGTTCTAGTTGTTTGAAGACAGTGTGGTTCTAGACTAGTCCACCATCCTCATCAAGCTCATCCTCATAATGTGCACTGTTTTTAGTTGTCATAGTGTGGGAAAAGGACCAGACAGATGACAGGAGATCTGTGGGTATTTTTTTTTAACTCTCAGGCTGCCATCGAGTCTGTGCAAGGCCAGCCATTCCAGAAGCTGTGTTCTGAGATCGCCAAGCTGCATGACATCGGCCCAGCCAGCTTCGCCACCGCCATAGACTTCCTGCAGGGGGCAGGCCAGTCCAAGAACATCACACAGGTTGGATTGCCCACTGCTGTCCCCTCTTGTCTGTCTTAACCCTTTCCCAGCTGCAGAATTTGTGCTGCTGATGGAACAGGTTTCTAAAAGACTTTTGTAGACAGGTTAGGCCAACAAACCCAAAAAATAAAGAAAAAAAGGGCTTGGGGGAGGGGCGAGAGGGGGGGGGGGGGGGGGGGGGGGCAGAAGAGAGACTGAATTTGTTGTTGTTGTTGAACGTATTGGTAATTGATTAATTGTAATGCATATTTGAGTGGGCAAGCAGTTACTGACTGGTGTGTGTGTGCATGTTGTGCAGTGAGGATTTGATCAGTGGAAACATTTTTTTCAGGATAAGCCTCTTTTTTGAAGTGGTAAAACAGCAGTTAACGGTTAAATGAACATGTACTTATCCAGTTTCTGTTGTGCCTGGAGTGTGTTGAACACACCACAACACAAACTGGATATAAATTTTCATTTATCATCATTTAGCCATTGTTTAACTGTAGTTTTGTCATTTTGAAAAAGGGGCTTAGCCTGAAACACCCTCTGTTGTTCTGACAGATGCTAATGAAGGTTTTTGCTTTGTGCTTGTGTGTGTGTGTGTGTGCGTGTGCGTGGATGTATGTGTGTGTGCGTATGTGTGATGGCAGTGTGAACAGCTGGAAGGGGAGATGGCGGGGCTCCTGAAGCAACGTCAGACACTCCTCACGTCCACCCTGGACATCCTGCGCAGCTACAGTTCCATTGTGGCCCAGGTGAGTTCTGCTCACCTCACTGTCACTGTTGCATTTCAGTGACTCACTCTGTTGGGGGCTTAAGTGAATTGTGCTTACGACAGTGATGGGAATGGGCCAATGGTCCATGGTTTTCTGCAGTTAATTCAGCCATCAGTACCCCCCATAAAACCTGTTTGAGTGTTGCAGGGGAAAAGAAAATGGAACAACCAAAAAATGGAACAACCCAAATTTGTTATTGGGCAGTTCAGTGAAGCTGGTTTGCACGAGTAAATGCCCTTTGTAATATTTCGTGCAGGAAGTCACAAGAGGTTGCAGCATCACTTCTGGGCCGATTTCTGAGTAGGCGTTGCTTCACGCTGTCTATAATAATGGAAGTTGGACCTGGAATTGCAAAGCAGTGCAAATGCCACTGCTGTTGCAGTTGCAAAAATTACCAGGGAAAGGGGATAGAGGGTGGAAAAAAAGTGTCTTTGTCTCATTTTTTGGCTGACCAGAAGATCGTGATTTCGTGGAAAAAATGCATTTTGGGGCATCCTATAGCACAAGCAACAAGTTATTGCTTGTTGCCAGACACATTCTGACTATGGGCCTTCAAAAATGCCTTTAAAGTTGGCAGTGTAAAATTTGCAAATTCACTGTCACCGCCTTCCATTGTGAAGAAAGTGCACACTGGAAGTAAAAGCAGCCAAGGGAATTAAGCGATGCTGGGCAAAAGTCAAGAGAGTTAACAACCCCATCTGACCAGCCCAGTAGCATATTCTTGACACAACCTGCAAGTTTCGCTGTGTCCTCAATAAGAAGAAAAAAATGAAATCTAGTTGTAACGAATTACTAGTCGGGTGTGAGAAATATTTGGTGATGTGAAAAGATGAAGAAGGTGAGCCAAAGGAATGATGGTCTTTCATTACAATGAAAACTGCTGGCAGGTTCTGATGCAGTGAAGAGACTAGCCTACTGTGTTTAAGACTGATCTGAATGATGTGCAATTCCATGTGTTTAATGTGCAGTTTGGTGTGGCGTTTGCCAACAACAACCGGGCATTCCAGTTTCTGGGCTTCCTTCAAGAACTGATGAGCAACTTCTCCAGCACAAAGTGAGTTGAGCCATACTTTGAACCGCATTTTTGTAAGGAAAAACAAAACAAGAACTATAGAATTTGTATAAAGTAAACAGTAGTCTGAGAGTCATGTGGTTACACTTTCTGAATCAGTGAATGGTACATGATTTGGTTGAAACATTATTTTTATTAACGAAAGCCTACCAACAGACAATACACAAATAGTTTTTTGAAGCATCCAACAAGTAAGCTCACATTATTTCTGTTTCGCTGTGATACCAGGAAGCATCCAACAAGTAAATTCACATTATTTCTGTTTTACTGTCATACCAGGTGCGAGGAGATGACATCACGGTTCCAGGACATGTACGGTCCCCAGGTGTCGCAGAACTCACACAGCCACCTGGTGTTGCTGACTGAGGGGCGTCTGGAGGTCATCATCACAGAGGCGAACAACAAGCTGGTCAAGGTGGGTGTGCATGTGGGTCACCTGCGCTGCAGACCTGGCAGTCCTCAGTGTAGAGACACAGCCACTGCTGCACTGTTCATTCACCAAATCAAAGCTTAGCAATGTGATCATCATTCAGAATAGATAGTGGGCTGGCATTTCGCAGCCCCATCACAGCTGGCTTTTCCCAGGGAAAGCTGCTTAAGATTCCCTCAGGGAAAGTGTTTCCCTCCCTATACATGGCAATAAAATGTATATATAATTAAAATTAAAGTATTTTTAAAGCGCAAAATCTTGTCCCTAGAGACTATTCTAAGTGCACGCGCGCGCGCATGCACACACACACACACACACACACACACACAGGCACCCGCACACACAAGCATTCTGACTATACAAGGCAACAAACACCCGGGAGGCTTGGAATGGATAAAGACGCATGGAACAGAAAACATGGCAGGTCTGGTTTAGATTTGAATGAGTCCAGAGAGGGTATCTGAAGTGTGTTCAGCTTTTTCTGAGAAGATGTGGTAAAATGGCAACAGTTTTCCATTGGTGAGCCATTTAGTCAGAGACCTGTCACCCAACAGTAGAACTGCCCATCAAGGATGTCTTGGAGAGGTGACATGACCCTCACTGGAGTCATTTCCTTCTGCATCAGTATCCTATATCTTAAAGTGACTGAACAAAGAAACAGCTGAATGAAGTGAAAGAGTCCCCCCATACCCCCAAGGAGGAGAGAAAAAAGAAAGAAAGAAAAAGAAGGCATACTTGAGGTACATGACAGACAAAGTTAACTGCCTGTGTGAAGAGAGATGATGAGTGAGATGATGAGAGAGATGATGAGTGAGATGATGAGAGAGATGATGAGTGAGATGATTAGAGAGATGTTGAGTGAGATGATGAGAGAGAGATGATGAGTGAGATGATGAGAGAGAGATGATGAGTGAGCATTGTCTGTCTGCAGCTGCTGGAGAGAAAGGGTCGGGAGGAGATCACCAGTTCTGTGGTCATGTACGAGATGGCGCTGCAGGAGACGGAAGCTCCCATCAACACATTCCTGCAAGGTGAACTCTTTTTGCTGCCATTTCAAATGTTGGATGGGATGCAAACATATGAATGGTTAAAAGGAATGCTGATTTAATATGACAATACAAAACATGAAAACAAATTGAGGATAAGCCTCTTGTTTGAAGCAACAAAACAACAGTTAATGGTTAAACAGTGATAAATGAAAATGCGCTTGTCTGGTTTCTGGTATGGTGTGTTCAGTGCCTGGAGTGTTTGAACACATCACAACAGAAACCAGATAAGTACATTTTCATTTATCATTTGCCGTTGTTGAACTGCTGATTTGTCACTTGGAAAAAGGGGCTTACTCTGAAAATTTGCGTACGTTTTGCATTGTCATATTAGTGTTCCTTTTAACTGTTTATGTGTTTGGATCTTGTTTTAGAATGCTTGCAGTCATCCTTGTTTCAAATAGGGATTTTTTTTTTTCCTTCTCCTATTTTGGGTCATTTTGTCTACATATACTGACATTTAGGTCACCCCCAAGCTTCCAGTTATAGTGCCCTAGGAGGTGAAAATGAGTGTGCCATGTGTTGCTGATTCTTAAAGGCCATTTTTATCAGCTGATGTCACTGATAGGCTGAGGCTTTTGAAGGGCTGGGGAGGATGTGTTCTGTTTGTCAGGGCAGGAAGTTCTGGTGTCATTGTGAATTGATTGTTGTTAACATTCTTCGGCTGAAACCGTGAGGTTTTACCCAGTGTTGGGCGAGAAGACAGCACGTGCAGCCGTTTCCCCACACCCGTGTATGGTACCTACCTACATACAATTGCAGTGGTACCTGCCACTCTGGCAGCTCGGAAATTTTGAAAAATCTTTGGAGCTAATGAAGATTGCCACAGCTGAAAGTAATCCTGACATTGGACTCTGACCTACAACAAGCATTTTGCTGTAGGCCTGATGCTGTGGCTGGAGACAGCAAGATGCGAATAAATAATTACAATGTCAGTGGCCTCTGATCAAGGCCATGGTGTCACTTTCGCTTGCAGACTTGGGGAGTGGCTGGGAAGAAGATTCGGTAGGACTTGCTATCTGTCAGCAGCCCTGGGTTCTGATAAGTGCATTGCTGATTAGGGCTGCGTGAGAGGTTTTGCAGCCAGCGTGTTTGTGTGCTAATATAACGGACCTGTTTCGCTTGCAGAGTCGGGGGCGGCCGGGGAGAAGAGTCTGATCGGCTTTGTCATCAGTGCCCTGTCTCCACTCAGCAAGCGCTACCTCCTCATGGAGTCCGCATCGGCAGGTCGGTAGGGGCTCAGCCCTTCATTCTGCATGTTACCTCAATCTCTTGGCAGCATGCTGGTACCCTGCTATGAACTATATTTTTTAGCTGTGATCTTGCATTAGAGGAGCAGTTTTACCATTGGGGTACCATATGCATCGTGCCACATTTTACATGATGGTAACCAACGTAAGTGCTTTAGAAATGGGCCAGGGGGTGTATAGTTTAGCATTTGCCATACAGCAATTTGGGAAACTGCATTATTTGTCCGAACAAACGTACAGCGTTTTATGCATGGATACATGCACCCATGCTCTACACAGCATGATCATTGGAATGAGGTGGTTTTCCAGGGTTCATGGTGACTGGTAATTTCTGGTCTACTACCAGTTAAGATCAGAACAAAATTATCAATCAGTCAGCCATACCAGCTGTTATTTTGTTTGACCAGTTCTGAAAAATAGAAAAATAAAAAGCAGCAGAGTGAGAGAGTGCCTGTGTGGGTGTGGGTGTGAGGGGGTGTTAGGGAAAGCTGCAGAGGGCTTGCTGGTAGAGCTCTGGTAGTGGTACAGACAGCTGTGTATCTGACCAATTACAGTGGTTGTCTGATGGTTTCTGTGAACCACACTCACCACCTTATAGATGTCACACTGGTTTCGAAAAAGCCTGGCGTGATCATTGGTTTTCATGTGCCTGTACCTACTTGTGCTGTGTTCCTGTACCTACCTGTGCTGTGTTCCTGTACCTGCCTGTTCCTGTACCTACCTGTGCTGTGTTCCTGTACCTACCTGTGCTGTGTTCCTGTACCTACCTGTTCCTGTACATACCTGTGCTGTGTTCCTGTACCTACCCGTGCTGTGTTCCTGTACCTACCTGTGCTGTGTTGCAGCTGCAGGGGAACGGCTGATGGACCTGACATCTCGTGATGGAGACTGGTTCCTGGAGGAGCTCAGCAGCATCAGTGGCAATGTCAACCACTTCCTCAACACTCTGGAACGGAACACCTCTGTGAGTGATACTGTAGTGCATGGACTTGCTTCTGATGAATTTCTGCCTCAGTGGTTAGAGCACCGAACTCGTGATTGAAAAGGTTCAAATCCCTGCAGGAGCAGCGGGAAAATTTTCTTCTCCAATGTCGACTTTCTGAGCTGACTCTTATTTCGGGATCTGTTCCACCCCCATGTTACCGCAGTAGCATGTAAAATATCCTGGTCATTTTGCGAAAAGTGCAGGTGGCAGGTTACAGCTAAACATGCATACACCTTACGTATGTGGCTTTGCATGAAGTGACATGGAGCATGGTGTACACAGAACTTGCGCCAAGACGGCAGCAGTTTCATGTGGCACCAGCCATGCCAGCGCTTAAGTACACCACTTCTGTGGATATTCCAAAAACAAAACTCGCTATAAAAAGCTAGTCACTCATGTAGAATCATATGTGAGCGCAGTGAGTCTGCTCAAGAGAGCGGAGAATAGCACTATCAATCAATCAAATTTCCATGCTGGACATTCCCTGTGCAGTTTTGGCACCGCCTTTTATTGCAGAGAAGTAATTTCTATTTTTTCAACCATGTTGTCAGAAGAAGTTTACATTGTACTTGCTTCCTTGTACTTAGATTCCCTGTGCTTTCAGGAAGTGGCAGGTTTTCAAGACTCTGTGGTTATTAGATGCTTTATGCTTTCCACAAGTGGCTGGTTTTCAAGGCTTCTTGGTTCTTAAGATGCCCTGTGTTTTCCTAAAGTGGCATGTTTGCAAGACTTCTTGATGTTTTGATGCATTGTGCTTTTTCTAAAGTGGCATGGTAGAGTTTGTAATTATTCCAGTTTCTGCTGGGATATTAATCCAGTTTCTGTTGGTACATTAGTCCAGTTTCTGCTGGTATATTACTCCAGTTTCTGCTGGTATATTACTCCAGTTTCTGCTGGTACATTGGTACATTAGTCCAGTTTCTGCTTGTATATTACTCCAGTTTCTGCTGGTACATTAGTCCAGTTTCTGCTTGTATATTACTCCAGTTTCTGCTGGTACATTGGTACATTAGTCCAGTTTCTGCTGGTATATTACTCAAGTTTCTGCTGGGATATGAGTCCAGTTTCTGCTGGGATATTAGTCCAGTTTCTGCTGGTACACTAATCCAGTTTCTGTTGGTACATTAGTCCAGTTTGTGCTGGTATATTAGTTCAATTTCTGCTGGTACATTAATCCAATTTGTGCTGGGATATTATTCCAGTTTATGCTGGTACATTAGTCCAGTTTGTGCTGGTATATTAGTCAAGTTTCTGTGGGGATATTAGTCCAGTAACTGCTGCAATATTAGTCCAGTTTCTGCTGCGATATTATTCCAGTTTCTGCCAGGATACTGCTCCAGTTTTTACTGGAATACTGTTCCGGTTTCTACTGGAATACTGTTCCAGTTTCTGCTGGAACAGTTGTCTTGCAAAGCATGGAGTGAGTACCGTGGGCTAACGGGAATGTGTCGGTCATGTGCAGGTGGGCGAGCTGGAGCAGTTCAAAGAGTTGCACACGGCACTCTGCACCACCTACAACGTCTACGTGGCCATTCAGGTAAATGAGGAGAGAGAATAATCCTTGTAGTTGTAGTGCTAAAAAAAGAATTAAAAAAAAAAAAAAGGGGGGGACTGAAACAAAGAAGAAAAGAAAACACACAAAAATTGTAGCAAAACTCTGCAAAGTCAGCGTTCTGAAACAAGACCAAGTTACACAAAGGATTCAAAAGGAAGTTAATTTCAAGTAGAAACTGTGAACCATGCGCAGACAGCTAATACTAGTACTAACAAACTGTGATAGGAATGACCTGATTTCCTTAGCTTTCAGAAGTTGGTGGAGAAGTTTGGGGGTGCTAGCCTGTCATTTCCCCAGGGCTGTAGGCAGCCTAGATCATCTGAGCATATAAAAAAGAAAAAGCACTAAGACAAATAAGACAGCGACATTACTAACGCCACTTGTTTGGCATAGAAAACGGGTCAAAGAATTTGTCATGAAGCAAACAAAATAAATACATTTATATAACGCGGTACAATGAAGTGTGTTGTTCTTCACACCAAATACAGTCAAGGGTTTGTTTCGAATACATCAACACAAGCAGTGAACCAGTTTTTCAGGTTCTTGTTTTATTGTTAAAGAGGATCACACACCAAGCTAAGCTCTTGCGTTTCACTGACAGGATCTCAACATCAACTTCCGCTCCATCATCCTGCCGGAGACGTTGAAGCTGATCCAGTCCCAGGAACCCAGCATCCTTTCCGCTCTCTCTCAGCTGGAGAGCCTGGTGAGGGAGAGCACCCAGCCTTTGGAGTCCCTGATGGCGCAGCTGGAAGTCATGCACAGAAATGCCATCATGGGTATTCAGGTATTCTGTCAACCTTTTTCTCCATTTCTTTACGAATGACAGAAATATGATGAAAGTGTGTGCGTTGGTTGGTGTTTGCTGCAATGGTGAGATTCTCAGTCAGCCTGAGGATTGTTGTCATGAGAATTGCTGGGAGGAGTGCTGACAATGTAGTCAACTGCCACCTTGCTACCATGATAGCAAAAAGCAAAGACCTTAATAGGTGGGGTTTTCTTTAGAGTCACTTATGTATAATTCACTGCTTGCTCAGAGTGGTAGGCTTTGGCGGCTAGGATTGAATCACTGCATGCACTTTGCGCTGTTAGTTACTTGGGCTTTGGAGAAATGGCGAGAAGAGGGTGTGTGACTTACCAGTGACGTGGTGGTGAGTGTGGTTGCGTTCTCTGTGTGTGCAGGGCGAGGGCAACGGGGTGCTGAACAAAGTGCAGCAGATGCAGATGGCCTTCAACCGTCTCCTGCAGGGGCTGCAGCACGCTTCCGGCGACGTGGCTCAGGTCAGGACCGACGGTCTGCTGTCTGCCTCGGATTCCAGCCACTCACTCTTTCACTGCCAGTTTTTGTGATAAGCATTCTTTTAGTTATTGCACTTTAGTTATTCCTGTCTCTGTTAAATGCCTTGCTGGAAATGTCCTTTTGTTTGCCTTTTGCTCAGCAGCTAGTCAGCTGTTGCTGAGGAGTAGTCTTTGAGGTGGTGTTGATTGGCCTGTTTCAGATAGAGGTAGCGCATTACAGAGTTATTTGGGGCCTGGTGATGTGTTTCCTGATTAATCTTTTTTGGGGGGAGACTTTTGAAGATTTCTGTGTGTTTTAGATGGGGGTGCAGGGAGGGAGGGGGGGGGGTTCCACAAGTTAAACCGAGCCCTGGCGAGATGTTGCTTTTTTTGTTTTTTGTTTCCCCCATCCTGGGGCATTTAATCAAATAACATGCATCCGTCCATCATTACAATGCACACATTCACTCACTCATTCACACTTCTTTATAATAGCTATCGTAACAGTTTCATTTTCATACAAGACACATATCCACCAGTTACAAATTTACATGGTCCCCCTGCTGGCAAGATGTTGCTGATGAGTTGTGTTTAACACTGCGGGCTCTGACCTGTTTCAGATGGACAGTGCGCAGGGTGAGTTGAGCCCAGGCCAGATGCTGCTGATGGGTTTTGATGGACTGTTCACTCGCCTGGACACTGAGTTCAGCCAGCTGTTGTCCTGTGTGTCTGCCATTGACATCCCCGAGGCCTGGGGCAAGGTGGACGCTGTATGTCAGGCACGCGCCCTGCAGGTAGCACATCTTGTGGTGCACATTATACTGTGTGTGTGTGTGTTGGGGGGGGGGGGGGGGGGGTGGATGCTGTGTGTTAGGCAAGCACCCTGCAAGTAGCACATCTTGGGTTGCCCATTATACACTGTGTGGGTGGGTAGGTGGGGGGGGGGGGAGCAAGGTGGACGCTGTGTGTTAGGCAAGCACCCTGCAAGTAGCATGTCTTGGGTTGCCCATTATACACTCTGTGTGTGTGTGGGGGGGCAAGGTGGACGCTGTGTCAGGCATGTACCTGAGTGGTAGCAAACTCCTCATGCACATTGTACCCTGTGTATGTGTGTGTGTGCATCAGTGTGTATAGGTGTGCCTATTTGATCCTGTTGGGTTTGTATGTGTGCACATTTAGGTGTATCCATTTAAGTGTGCACCATTATGATCCAGTTTTGATTCACAGAGAAGGTTGAAAAGTTTGCCAGTTTGTCTGATGTTGTTTATCGAAACCTTTGCACCATATACACAGGCCCAGAGTGTCTTCCAGTCAGTATCGTTCTGTGTCCAATAAAAGTTTACCAGTGAAGTATGTTTTGCAGCTGTCCCCGTGGTCATCGGACACACGCAGTCTCCTGTCCTCCTTGTTTTTCCTCAAGCGTCTTCAGGCCATGCAGGAGTTTTTCCACATGGTCACCCAGCTGGCTGCCGCACTGCAGGGTAATATAGTGCACTTGTCTTTATATAGTCTCTCCCCTCCCCTCTGTATGACCTTGTATATTGCACTTGTCTTTACATGATCTCTCCCCTCCCCTCTGTATGACCTCATATATTGCACTTGTCTTTACATGATCTCCGCTCCCCTCTGTATGACCTCATAATAATATTGCACTTGTCTTTACATGATCTCTCCCCTCCCCTCTGTATGACCTCATAATAATATTGCACTTGTCTTTACATGATCTCTCCCCTCCCCTCTGTATGGCCTCATATATTGCACTTGTCTTTACATGATCTCTCCCCTCCCCTCTGTACGACCTCATATATAGCACTTGTCTTTACATAATGTCTCCCTTCCCCTCTGTATGACCTCATATATTGCACTTGTCTTTACGTGATCTCTCCCCTCCCCTCTGTACGACCTCATATATAGCACTTGTCTTTACATAATGTCTCCCTTCCCCTCTGTATGACCTCATATATTGCACTTGTCTTTACATGATCTCTCCCCTCCCCTCTGTATGACCTCATATATTGCACTTGTCTTTACATAATGTCTCCCTTCCCCTCTGTATGACCTCATATATTGCACTTGTCTTTACATGATCTCTCCCCTCCCCTCCCCCTGTCACCCCAAGAGTTTTACTACATAGTCACCCGGCTCGCTGTGGCTCTGCAGGGTAATGTAGTGCACTTGTCTTTACATGATCTCATCTCTCCTCTCCCCCTCTCTGTCACCCCAAGAGTTTCACCCCATGGCCACACAACTGGGGAAAAAGCATTTCTATATTTTGATTACTGCTAAACCGTAAAATGCAAGTTGATGAAGCAGTGGTCTAAATTTTAGGATGATTGTGGTTCTGTGAACAGACGCATTCAAGTGTTTACCCTTTCTTTTTCTTCCCTCTCTCTCTCTCTCTCTCTCTCTCTCTCTCTCTCTCTCTCTCTCTCTCTCTCTCTCTCTCTGTGCATTCAGTTGTATTTTTATTTCATTTTAAACAGGGCTTAATGGTGGAGCTGTGTTTGATGATGAGCAAATGGCCAGACCCATCAAGAAATTCATCGCTGAGTTTGTCCGAAAACAGGTAACTCCGCAGTACCCATTGCTGTGCACACACACACACACACACACACACACACACACACACACACACACACACACACACACACACACACACACACACACACACACACACACACACAAAAGAAAAAATAGTAACCTACCAGGTGTTATTTAACAAATATTTTTGCCTCAGACATCTTGTTGCCTTTTTGACTGTTGCAATATGATCACCTCATGTTCTTTGCGGTTTATCAGCTTCTGTAATCAGTTGTGACATTCGTCATTTTACTGTCCTTACCAGATTCCTAAGGTTGGTCACTACACTCTATCTGCAGATGATTGACTTCTCAGTCCTAATGCTGTCACAACATGACCATGTCACGTTCTCAACAGATCATTGACTTTAGGTTAGGTCCCAACTGCTGTCATCACATTAGCCCTGATGTGATCCTGTGTGGTGGACAGGGCTCAAAGCACCAGCTAACTAACTGTGATAACATGACCACGTCACCCTCTCCACAGGTGATTGACTGCCTGCCCCAACTGCTGTCGTAACTTGACCACGTCACTCTCTCCACAGGTGATTGACTTCCTGTCACAGCTGCTGTCATAAGGTGACCATGTCAGTCTCTCCACAGGTGATTGACTTCCTGCCACAACTGCTGTCATAAGGTGACCATGTCAATCTCTCCACAGGTGACTGACTTCCTGGTGCAACTGCTGTCATAATGTGACCATGTCACTCTCCACAGGTGATTGACTTCCTGTCACAACTACTGTCATAATGCGACCATGTCACTCTCCATCAGTGATTGTCTTCCCGTTGCAACTGCTGTTGTGACATGACCACCGCATCCTCTGCAGTGGATTAGCTTGACCCACACCCCTTGTAACGTTCATAGCCTGACTGTCTCCACAGATCATCGGCTTCCCCTCCCAGCTGCTGGGCTGCATGATGTGCGTGCTGGTGGAGGCGCTGGGCCTCAACGTGGAGTCGGAGGTGGCCCTGAAGGACGTGGGGGCGCAGGCCAAGGTGCCGCTGGAGGACATGTGCAAGAAGGCGGTGGAGGCCAACCTGCGGGCGGGCCACTTCCAGCACGCCCACCTCACGCAGGCCACCACCCTCACCTCCGCCCAGGACCTCAGCTGGCGCAAGCTGGACCTGGCCAAGTAAGCCCCCAGAGTCATCTTGGGATGAATGGGTATCGTGCTGGACCATTTTTGGGGTTTTTTGATCGGGGGGTGGGGGTTTTGGGTTCAGACCCTGGATTGGGTAGCGGCTTCCTGCTTTCCTGGCTGGAGTCTTTGGGCGGTGGGTGCAGTGCTGCGCTGGGCTGAGCGGGAAAAGCTTGAGTTCCGTTTTTTTGCCTGCGGACATCGGAGATGAAATGCGGCTGGCGCTGGGTGGATAGCACCATTAACAGTTGTTTGGTGTGTTACATTGTTAACCTGTCAAGCACTGGAAGCCCCTAAACAGAGTAAATCACGCACACAAAAAAAAAAGAGAAGAAACTCTGACTCCCTTCATAAAGAGCATATATAGAGTGCATCAGTGTGTGTGTGTGTGCATGCATGCATGTGTGTGCGCACATGCATGTGTTCATGCATGCTTGTAAGATGTGGATTTGTGTGTGTGCTTTGTTATTTTTATTATTTTCTCCATGTGAAACCAGAGGCAAGAGTTGTGTCGTTCACCCTGCTAATCAGTCGATGATGTGTTTTTCAGCCGCATTGAGGGTGGAGTGTCGCTACAGAAAGCAGTGTACCAGCGCTGGCAGGGGTTGCTGGCACGGTTCCAGTGGCTGCATGAAGATGTTCTGGCATCAGCCACCCGACCCAACTCCACCATGCCTCCCCAGTCCAGGGCCGCCCTCATGTCTGACATCAAGAAGGTGAGGTGCAGTGGGGCTGTGTGTGTTTGTGTGTGCGTGTGTATGCATTCATTTGCAGGTTTTAGTGTGGATGTGTATCAGGGGGGTTGTGGGTGTGCTTGTGTAGGTTTGTGTATGCATACATTTGTGGGTTTTTAGTGTGAATGTGTACATGCTGACGTGTGTGTGTGTGTGTGTGTGTGTGTGTGTGTGTGTGTGTGTGTGTGTGTGTGTGTGTATGCATTGTTTACCTGTGTGTGAGTATCTGGGAGGAGTGGGGGTGCTTGTGTAGTTTTTTGTGTCAATGCATTTGTGGTTTTTTAGTGTGTATGTGGGTGCACATGCACACATGTGTGAGAGATGTTTGTGTGACCTGTTTGTCACTGTGTGTGCAGATGCTGTCGTCCCTGTCGGCACAGGAAGGGCTGATTGCTGGCTGCAAGGAGCGCTACTCAGCACTGGAGGGCCACGTCATGCAGAGACTGCGCTGGGCCGCCGGAGCCAACCCCTCCCTCAACACCACGCTGCAGCATTTTCAGGATGCCAGCACCGCCAGGGGACAGGTCTTGGAGGTCAGGATGCAGTTGTAACCCCCCTCCCCACATCCCCCTCTTCCACACCCCGCCTACATCTTGTCTTTGACATTAGCATGGTATTTTGGATATCGGTCCAATGGGGAAACTGGATCGAGTGTCAGTAGTCCTTGAAATAAGCTTTGTTGGTCTCATCTTCTGTTTTTGCCGTTTATGTCAAAAGTATTCAGGCAGTTGGAAGTTCAAGACTGGTCGAAGTCCTTGGCTGTATTTGGCAAAAAAAGTAATTGGTATTCCCCATCACAGGGTGTTCGGGGGACTTTGAGCAGTTGTGTACAAGGTTAGGGCTGGGGCTGCCTGGCTGTTCAGGCTGCTGTACAAAGCCCTATCTGATTGGTATTCCCCGTCACAGGGTGCTCAAAGCCGGTTGGGGCTGGGGTCGCATTGCTGTTCAGGCTGCTGTACAAAGCCCTATCTGATTGGTATTCCCCATCACAGGGTGTTCAGCAGGCTTTGAGCAGTTGTGTACATGGTTAGGGCTGGGGTCGTGGTTTCTGTTCCCGCCGCTGTACAAAGCCCTATCTGATTGGTATTCCCCGTCACAGGGTGTTCAGGGCGTTGAGCAGTTGTGTACATGGTTAGGGCTGGGGTCGTGGTGCTGTTCAGGGCCCCTGTACAAAGCCCTATCTGATTGGTATTCCCCGTCACAGGGTGTTCAGGGCTTTGAGCAGTTGTGTACATGGTTAGGGCTGGGGTCGTGGTGCTGTTCAGGGCCCCTGTACAAAGCCCTGTCTGATTGGTATTCCCCGTCACAGGGTGTTCAGGGGATGAGCAGTTGTGTACATGGTTAGGGCTGGGGTCGTGGTGCTGTTCCAGCCGCTGTACAAAGCCCTGTCTGATTGGTATTCCCCGTCACAGGGTGTTCAGGGGATGAGCAGTTGTGTACAAGGTTAGGGCTGGGGCTGCTTGGCTGTTCAGGCTGCTGTACAAAGCCCTATCTGATTGGTATTCCCCGTCACAGGGTGTTCAGCAGGCTTTGAGCAGTTGTGTACAAGGTTAGAGCTGGGTCGTGTTGCTGTTCCAGCCGCTGTACATAGCCCTGTCCAGGTGAGGTGATCAGAACTCCCCACTTCGAAGTGTGAGAACCAGCTGCCTTTGTTTTGTTTGTTTCTTCTTTTTTTCCCCTCCCTTGGTCCATGCAGCTGAATGTGACATCACTAAATATCTAAGGATGATTGTGTTTGAGTCTGAAGCTGATCCTGTCTAAAAATGACACTGAAAAGAGTGGTATCTCTCTTTTTTTAATCGTAAAAAAAATATTCTTGTAGAGGTTAATAGAATAGCTTGAAGAGAAGGAAGACAAAATTGGGCTGGTGTCATACATGCAATAGTCTGATCCATACATTTAATATTTTTATAATGTTTTCGTAGGAGGAGAGCCAGCTTGTGTCTGAGGTGGTCAACGTTTGCCAGGGCATCCTGCACTTTGAGGCATGGAGAACTCGCACCCAGGAGGCCATCACCACGGACACGGCGTTCATGTCACTGATCAACAGGTAGGTCCTTCCACCTGCTGTTGATGAGAACCCAAATGTTGCCCAAGTGATGCCCCAGCTCTTGTTCCCTGTCTAGCATGGTCACCGCACACACAGCTGATTGCAAACGGTGGCGGCCTGGAGGAGCTACTGACCTGGGATATGCGCATCACAGAATTGGATATTTACGTCTGATCAGTCATGCAAGATCGCTTCAGATGATATGTGCAAGATACACTCTAGATGATCTCTTTCTGTCGGGCATTCATCTTGACTCGGGTCTTTTAAGTCAAAAACTGAAAACCCACCTCTTCTCTTCTGCATACTGATCTGTCGTTTTCTTTCATCTCTCTCTGCCAACCCATCACTAGTGTTGCATGAATTTGTAGTGTGTGTGAGTGAATGAGTGATGTGTGTGTGTGTGTGTGTGTGTGTGTGTGTGTGTGTGTGTGTGTGTGTGTGTGTGTGTGTGTGTGTGATAAAATGAGCTTATCCTTATGTCTCTGTAAGTGCTCTGAGCTCTTAAAAGATGGGGCACCACAAACAATCTGTTATCATACCTCCTGGAGATGGCAGTGGAGAGCTAGTGGGGGCAAATGAAGGAGATCCTAGTCTGTGTTTCAAATGAAAAGTTGATCTGTTTTGATACTTTCATATTAGCATTTGGATTTTTCATATATAGGTAAACAGGTGGATTTGCACACAGTGGTTTGTTTGGTGTTTTGCTTTGTTGTATAACCATGATTTGCACACAGTGGTTTGTTGGGTTTGGTGTTTTGCTTTGCTTTATAACTATGATGGCCATATGCGAGACAGTGGGTTTTATTAATATTTGTGCTGATGTTTGTGTGACAGGTGCTACGAATCGTGCCTGATGCTGGAGTCGACCAGCACCTCCGTCACCGAGCAGGAGCTGCAGCTGCTGAACATCAAGGTTAGTTCCCCCTTCTGCCCTTTCCCCGTGCAGCGACAGTTGTGTAATGTCGGGTCTGGAAGTGTGACCTTTGGGCAAGGGCATGGTCACAGGAAGGAGGTGCAAAGCACTAATGTGATGATCATGGTTTTATTCCCCATGACCTAGCTCATTAAGAGTGACCCCATGTCAGTATGGAACCCAGCCTCGCCTGCAGTGACTTCACTCATGAATATTGTTAAGCATGGTCTGCGGTCACTTGAGCTGGTCCTTAAGAATGACCCCATGTCAATGTGGAACCCAGCCTCACCTTCGAACTCAGTCACCTTGGTGACTTCACTCGTGAATATTGTTAAGAATGGTCCGTGGTCAGTTGAACTGGACCTTAAGAATGACCCTATGTCAATGTGGAACCAAGCCTCGCCTTCGATCTCACTCAGTCACCTTGGTGACCTCACTCATGAATATTGTTAAGAATGGTCCGTGGTCAGTTGAACTGGTCCTTAAGAATGACCCTATGTCAATGTGGAACCAAGCCTCGCCTTTGATCTCACTCAGTTACCTTGGTGACCTCACCATGAATGTTGACAAGAATGGTCTGTGGTCACTTGAGCTGGTCCTGCTGCTTGTCCACAGCCCCTACAGCCGGGTGAGAGAGTGGACGGCAGCTGGCTGCAGACGGTCAGCGACCAGGTGGCCCTCACTCTGTCAGAGACCGGGAAGACCATCCACGCTCTGCATCTGGACCTCAACTCCTGCAAGGTACGTTGCTTTGCTCCTCTTTTGGCACTCAACACCCGCCTGTTGTATGGTCAAAGGATTGGGAGAGTCTTGGGACTTGCATCCATTAAAATTGGCTGTGTGTGTGTGTGTGTGTGTGTGTGTGTGTGTGTGTGTGTGTGTGTGTGTGTGTGAAGTCCATGTATGCATGTGTGTGTGTGCATGCGTATGGGTGGGGTGGGGATGGGGTTGATAACAAGTCAAAGTAAAGTCCTTGTGGGGAGCCATGATTTTAGGGTGGGGGGTTGGATTTGTTTCTGTGTGGCTGCTTATTTTGTGTGTGTGTGTGTCCTTATCTGTGTCTGTATGTTTCCCTGATGTGCGTATCGGTTGTTTGCTTCATTTTTCAGGCTAAGATCATTGACCGAGCATCGCACCTGCGCAGCCTGCTCTCCACTCACCACAAACTGATTTCCGACATCCGCTCCATCCTCAAAACCATGGCCAAGGTGAGAGACACTCTCTTCGCTTCATGCACACACCCACTGGTGCTGACAAGGGGAAGAGCTCGGTCATTCAGAACCACTGGTAGCTCCATAAGCTGCAGGTTGGAACACCAGGCAGTGTCAGTTTGACAAAAAGATTTGGTCCAGAGAGGGACAGCAGGGATTGAAACCTCGGGAAGTCAGGGGAGAGGAAGGCTGTAGGTTAGCGTTACGCTTTCCCCGCCAGGTTCTGCCTTTGGATGGACGTGATGCAAGACATTGTGTTCTTTCATTCACCTTGGTCACCTCACTCATGAATATTGAGTGAAAACAGTCTGTCAACGCTGCCAGTGAAAGCCTATAGCTTAGCGCTACACTTTAACCACCAGGTTCTGCCTTTGGATGGAGCATAATGCAAGACATTTTGTTCTTTCATTCACGACGGAGGGCGAAGTCACCGGCAAAAGAGTCTGTGATGAACAGGCTTTTGTTTTTGTTGAGGTGAAAGAGAGGTTCGTACCCATTGCCAGCAGATCTGTTCGTTCAACAAGCCTAGCATGTTGTCAGTGTTTTGATACAACCAGAATAGTCCACAGTGTTGACAAGGTGATTCTGACAGTAGCAACATACCTCTTTTTCAGCTGGAAGACCAGGACTATGGGGAGGAGATCAATGCCGGCGGTATTCGTGAGTACCTGGCCTCCTACAAAACATTCTCTGAGAACATCACCAGTGCACTCAAGTTTGTGGTCAGCGAGGAGGCCACCAGACCACTGATGCACAGTGCACAGACCATACTGCAGGATATTGTGCAGCAGATTCCAAGGTGGGTGCAGCAGCCTTGTAGCGTGGCAAATGTGCCGTGCCATGTGATGCAACAGTGGTCTAGGATGTTGTGCATGTCACATGCACTCAGTAATGGTACCACCTGTCTAATGCCTGCGCATGTGTGAATTTGTCTTCTTTGGCATAAAAGGCTTTTCTAGATATTGTGGTCATTATTGCTTGATGTGCGATAGAGGAGGACGCGTCAGAATTATTGTGTAATTCTTTTTGTTGCACATTTGCTGTGGAAATTTGCAGTCTTTTGTGATATTTGGCACGTACTGGCGTTTCTTTTGGCAGTATGTTTACATGCTGTCAACAACGACATGGAGCTGTCTGTCAGCGGTTTTTGCAGCATCAGCAGCACACTTATTTTGTTGCAGTGCCTGTGTTTTGAAGAGCTGCGAGGACACTTTGTACATGTTAGTAATTATTTTTCAGCATCTACGACAGGCTGATGCAGTTTGCCCCACCTCTGCTGCAGCAGGATAGAGAGGATGATGTCTCGCCTCGACAGGAGTTCACACGTGGTTGGTGTTCTTCTTCTCTCAAAGACCTGTTGTTGTTTTTTTAAGGAGAGGGAAAATGCGCTCTGTGTTGTCAGTGGTCTAGAGGTGGGAGGAGCTTCGCTCATTGTGCAGTGTGTGTTCAGTATGAACAGTGACTGAGAGCTGGGGGGAGGCCGGCTTATTAAGTTGCTCCGTACTCGGTGGGGGACGCCATGCCATAGTTGTAATTTTGTGTGTGTGTGTGTGTGTGTGTTTCATTTTGATGTGTGTGTGTCATTTTGATGTGTGTGTGTGTGTGTGGTTTTGATTTGTGTGTGTGTGTGTGTGATTTGATATGTGTGTGTGTGTGATTCTGATGTGTACGTATGTGTGTCTGAGGGTGTGCTGGTTGTAGTGTATGTTGTGGGACGTTGCCTGGAATTAACTGCTTATTTTTGTCGTGTCTTTATGGTGGAGTGCGATTTTCACATTTCTCCTTCAAAATAATGTTTCTGGTTTGTTGTTGCTTGGAACTGCTTTCACCACTGTTTTGTACAGTGTGTTTAACTTTAACTCCATTTTAAAGAACAGCACTTGATCAGATTTTCTTTTGCTGATGAGTGTTATTATCACTTCTTTTGCTGATGAGTGTTATTATCACTGTTAGTGACCAGGAGGTGGGAGGAGATGATCTGACAAAATCCATTTTGTCTTGTCAGTGATCAAGCGGCGGGAGGAGGTGGGAGGCAGCCCGTCTCGCAGGCTGTCCACGATGAAGGAACAGCTGCCGTCGGTGTTGGGCAGCCCACTGCACAGAGAACGGGCCGGTGCCAAGAAGGACAAAGTGTCCAGGGACCCGAGGACGGGAAAAGGTGAGAGTGGCTGTGCTGGTTAATTTTGCATGCATTGTTTCCGTCACTTTGGCAGGTTCTCAGTGTTAAAATTAGAGCTGTCTTCCTCGGAGAAGGTTCTTTCAGTTTGGTAGGCTGTCCATGTCAAAACTGGGGCTGTCTTCCTGAGAGAAGGTTCATTTACTTTGGTGGGTTCTCTGTGTTAAAAGTGGAGCTGTCTTCCTTGCAGACAGTTCTTTCACTTTGACAGGGTCACTGTGTCAAAATTGGAGCCGTCTTCCTTGGAGACAGTTCTTTTTCATTGTGGTAGGTTCTCCGTGTCAAAATTGGAGCCATCTTCCTTGGAGCCAGTTCTTTCACTTTGGTAGGTTCTCCGTGTCAAAATTGGAACCATCTTCCTTGGAGACAGTTCTTTCACTTTGGTAGGTTCTCCATGTCAGAATTGGAGCCGTCTTCCTTAATTACTCCCTTGGTTTAGTCATCCCCAAGTTGGTGGAGCAAGGGCAGTAAATCATTCAAATGTTTGTTATAGTATGTTATAGTTCTCTCTGTCTTTCTCTATAGTTATGTCCTGAGGTGACCCTCTAGTTATGTCATGAGGTGACATTTGTATCCAAGCACCAAGCAACTGTAGTTAAATGGAGTTTTGATGTTGAGAAGATAACTGCATTTAAGAAGATGGGGGGGGGTTATTATTTTTTTTAATGCCATTTAACATTCAGTAATGAGGCTGCTTAATCATTTATTCTCCTGAGAGACATTCACTACTTTATTAACAGATTTGCATTGAAACAGTGTTGCTTCTTAGCTGGTCGCACTTGAGTTGCTCCCCTTGGTAAAACCCTCTGCTTGTTTTTATGCCACATGTTTTCTTTTGAGTGCACAAGGTATGTGCTCTGGTTTTATCAAAAAAAGTTTTGATCGAAAATGAGTAGAGTTCCTTTTGATGACTTGTGATGATTTGTTTTCAACACATAACAATTTTGTCAATTTTAGATTGATGGTTTTTGTTGTAAGCCTATTTTGGTAGTATTCTTTTAGTTTCATAACGAAAAAACGCCCGTTTGGGGATGAGAGAGATAATGGATTAATGACTATTCATTATCAATATTATTTAGCTCGCCTCCCAATTTCTCTATCCACTTTTTGGAGGCGTAAATCAAAGAAAAGCATATAGAAAAAAAGAGAGAAAAAAACCACCCCGTGATTGTGGGGGAAAATACACAGGTGTGAACAAAAGAATCTGTGCTGTCACTTTACCTGGTGATGCAAGTGAGGAAGCCTTATGACTGTTATTGACAGGAACAGAATACATTCATATATAGATGTATAAATTTTTTAGTTGGTTTAGGGTATAGTTTTCACAAGGAACTTTTAAACCCTTCCTGGTCTTATACACGTCTGTTGTAGATCAGAAAAAGAAATATTTCAGATTGTGAATATCGTCCCATGGCCGCAGCTGTTTATAGTGTGTGTATGGCAGGTAATGTGCCACAGCCATGAACATTGTCCCATGACTACAACAGCTGTGATGGTCAGCCATATAGTGTACCCATGGCAGGTAATGTGCCACAGCCATGTACATTTTCCCATGACTGCAACAGTTGTGATGGTCAGCCATATAGTGTACCCATGGCAGGTAATGTGCCACAGCCATGAACATTGTCCCATGACTGCAACAGCTGTGATGGTCAGCCATATAGTGTACCCATGGCAGGTAATGTGCCACAACTATGAACATTGCCTCATGACTGCAGCAGTGTTGAGTGTCAGCTGTTATAGTGTGTCCCTGGTAGATCACATGTTCCATGACCATGTTGAGGGTCAGCAGTTACAGTGTGTCCCTGGTAGATCACATGTTCCATGACCATGTTGAGGGTCAGCAGTTACAGTGTGTCCATGGTAGATCACGTGTTCCATGACCGTGTTGAGGGTCAGCAGTTACAGTGTGTCCATGGTAGATCACGTGTTCCATGACCATGTTGAGGGTCAGCAGTTACAGTGTGTCCATGGTAGATCATGTGTTCCATGACCGTGTTGAGGGTCAGCAGTTACAGTGTGTCCATGGTCTCTCACATGTTCCATGACCATGTTGAGGGTCAGCAGTTACAGTGTGTCCCTGGTAGATCACATGTTCCATGACCGTGTTGAGGGTCAGCAGTTACAGTGAGTCCATGGTAGATCACATGTTCCATGACCGTGTTGAGGGTCAGCAGTTACAGTGTGACCATGGTAGATCACATGTTCCATGACCGTGTTGAGGGTCAGCAGTTACAGTGTGTCCATGGTAGATCACGTGTTCCATGACCGTGTTGAGGGTCAGCAGTTACAGTGTGTCCATGGTAGATCACGTGTTCCATAACCATGTTGAGGGTCAGCGGTTACAGTGTGTCCATGGTCTCTCACATGTTCCATGACCATGTTGAGGGTCAGCAGTTACAGTGTGTCCCTGGTAGATCACATGTTCCATGACCGTGTTGAGGGTCAGCAGTTACAGTGAGTCCATGGTAGATCACGTGTTCCATAACCATGTTGAGGGTCAGCGGTTACAGTGTGTCCATGGTAGATCATGTGTTCCATGACCGTGTTGAGGGTCAGCAGTTACAGTGTGTCCATGGTCTCTCACATGTTCCATGACCATGTTGAGGGTCAGCGGTTACAGTGTGTCCATGGTAGATCACGTGTTCCATGACTGTGTTGAGGGTCAGCGGTTACAGTGTGTCACATGCCCCATAACCATGAGCTTTGTTGTGTGACCACAGCCATTCAGGAGCGGAACAGCTATGCGGTGGGGGTGTGGCGACGGGTCAAGATGAAGCTGGATGGGCGCGACCCTGACTCCTCCAAACGCCTCTCCGTCGCTGAACAGGTCAGCATGGTTTTAGACTTGGGGGTGGGAGTGTGGGGTGGAGGGTGTACACTTGAGTGTGACTTTGCTTGCTCATCTTTTAGTTTTTAATGAACTGAGAACTGCAATATATGTTTGTTTTAAGAAAACCAGCTTTTGATACAAGAATGATAGGAGGGAACTGCAATATATGTTTAAGAAAACCAGTTTTTGATACAGTAATGGTAGGAGGGAACTGCAATATATGTTTAAGAAAAACAGTTTTTGATACAGTAATGGCAGTGGTAGGATCTAGGAGGGAACTGCAATATATGTTTAAGAAAACCTGTTTTTGATACAGTAATGGTAGGAGGGAACTGCAATATATGTTTAAGAAAACCAGTTTTTGATACAGTATGGTAGGAGGGAACTGCAATATATGTTTAAGAAAACCAGTTTTTGAGACAGTATGGTAGGAGGGAACTGCAATATATGTTTAAGAGAAGAAGTTTTTGATACAGTAATGGTAGGAAGGAACTGCAATATATTTTTAAGAAAACATGTTTTTGATACAGTAATGATAGGAGGGAACGGCAATATATGTTTAAGAAAACCAGTTTTTGATACAGTAATGGCAGGAGGGAACTGCAATATATGTTTAAGAAAACCAGTTTTTGATACAGTAAAGGTGTAATGGTAGGAGGAACCAAGGGCCATTATGGTGACGGAACTGACTGTCAGGACGTGCTTCATGCTTCACCCTTTTCCAGACTGATGGCCATGGCAGTAGGTGATAAACTAGTCCAGATGTCATGTGATTGTTAGGGCAGTAGGTGATAAACACCAACTGACTGCCATGACAGTAAGTGACAGACTGATGGAGAGCACCAACTGACTGCCATGACAGTAAGTGACAGACTGATGGAGAGCACCAACTGACTGCCAGGACAGTAAGTGACAGACTGATGGAGAGCACCAACTGACTGCCAGGACAGTAAGTGACAAACTGATGGAGAACACCAAGTGACTGCCAGTACAGTAAGTGAAAAACTGATGGAGGGCACCAACTGACTGCCATGACAGTAAGTGACAAACCAGTCCAATGTTTCGGTGCAGGTGGACTACGTGATGAAAGAGGCGCGTGACCTTGACAACCTGGCCTTGCTGTACGAGGGTTGGACACCCTGGGTGTGAGCGTCGCCCCATGCGCGGTGCACCCCGCGCCTTCAACCAATCCGCCGCACCTGAGTGCTGCTTGCCATGCTTCAACGGCTGAGCCTGCACCTTCTTCCTCCCCCACCTTGGCTAGTAACCTCGTCCACTCCCCGCAGCGGGATGCCGGAGGAGGCCAGGGACAGGAATGGACAGACAAAAACGTATTGAGGAAAATAGTGAATCTTTCTACCGCCCAGCCCCTCCAGGCCTTGGCCTGCTTGCCAGGTCACTGGCACCGGCGCGTTTCAGGCATCCAAATGAGGCACGGGGCACGCGCCTGGCGGTAGTGATTACACCACCACATCTCCAGAGTCTCAATTCACAAGAGGAAATTAATCAGCAAAAGATAAAGCTTGCAGGCCGGCCGAAAGGCCATCTTCGACCCAGAGCGATTGCTGGACTATCCATCCTCCCTGTGACCGACCGACCAATCTGTTGGAACAGTGTTGGAAGGTGGACTGTGTTTGTGCGGTTTACACACCAGTCGGATGTCGGATTGACACTTGTGTGTGATCCTGTCTGAACAAGCATCAGTTTACAGGGCATTTGCGGAGACAATGCTGTAACTGACTTTCTTTCCTGTTTTTCCGTCTTTTTTTACATATTCTTTTACATCCTGATGACCAGAATTTTGACTTCTTTTAAAAAGAACGTGGCCATTTCATTGCCACCTTGATCGTTTCAATCCATAATGTCCAAGGCGAGAAAGAAAAAAAAGATGTTGGAGAAGACTGACCAATGACAAGCTCTTGGCATTGTAAGATATCTTGAAACAAGAAATAAAGGCAGGTTTCTGTCAATCAAGCCTGGGAGAGAAAGGGAAAAAGACCTCGCTAATGCAACTTATCCAAACATTTGGCAGACGAAAGAACAAAGATCAGCAGTGTCTGAAGAAGGGAGAAGTTGTAATAGAATTTTGCAGAAGACGTTCAGTGTCATTGTCTTATAGGTTGCAGGTGTTGGATATGTATTCACTGTCGGCTGTAAATTCATGAGATGATACTGAGTGCACAGCTTGGAATGAACAGCTTGCGGTTCTGAGAGAACTGGGCAAATGGTGTTTTTGTGCTTTTCCCCTACTGTCAGGTAAAAATACATGCCTAGGAATAATCTGAATTTTTAGGTTTAGAGCAAAGCTGTGGGGGAAAAAAAGAAAAAAGGAATCCATGACAGCTACTGATTCTGAACTAAGAAATTGTGTTTAAAAAAAAAAAAAAGGAAAGGAAACTAAGTAAAATAAATATTGGACAGAATGCAGCACAGTGTGTGAAAGTGTGCCAGAAAGGCTGTGTGAGTTATTCCCACCTGTTGATCTGACACCAGTGATGCCCACATTGCCTGCTCAGGGAGCAGTACTGTGCAGGAGCGTTTAAAGGAACTAGCCTTCTCAGAATGTGTTGTGTTGTCTCCAACATTCAGAAGAGATCAAAATAAGGACTTTAATTTTGTTGTTGATTTTAGATTGAATTTTTTAACTTAGTTCTGAAGTGACGATGAACAGGGCTGATGCCTGTTGTGTGGCTCACTGTCTTTGAAGTTTGGCAGAAAATGTGTGTGTTCACATCGCCTGAAGAACAAGATCAAAGAATCTGAGGGCAGCTTCAGATTTATTTTGATCTCTTTTTCATGTTGCACAAAGCATCTTTGGGGGAGGTGAGTGAGGGCCTTTAAATGCTGTGAGGGCAACTCAGATTTGGGCTTAGGGTAAGCATCTAGACCTTAGAAACAAAACTGAAAACTTATTCCTGGTGGAATACGACAGAGTGGAGCTGCACGTCCAAGTGTTCGCACAGTGCCATGACATGAATGATACGGAGGTCAGTTGTGTGTTTGTGGCACACATGAGTGGTGGAGCTTTGATGTAAATACACCGTTTCATGCGTCATACACTCTTGGTATGTTTGTGTTCACACAGTTTTTCTGTCAGTTGTGTTCCCCCTCTTAACGTGTTTCTTCATATCCAGTGTTGCGCGTCTCTGACTGCCTTGTGGTAGTAATGCAAAGTAGTGTTGTTGTGTGCATTAAATTTCAGTGTGAAAATTAAAGGAGAGATTCAAAACTAGAACCTGAAAGCAGAGAGGGAGAGAGAGGAAAAAAAAGATACTGTCCTTTAATTTTCTCCACTGAAATTTGTGCCTTTTTCTGACATGTATTCTTCATCCCTAATAATATGTTACGTTTACAGTAGTACTGGCAAAGGGAGGCTACTTAATATTTTTATTTCCCGCCGATTCTTGTCTGTTTTGTCTTTTACCTCTGTGTAAGTTTGTTACCTCCCTTCGACTTCTCTATTTTGTAGAGCATTGTTTTTGTTTTTGTTTTTTAAAATTATTATTTGATGGTGGTCTGTTCCTGCATTTATGTTACACATAGTTGAACCCTTTCTAAAATCACTCTGGGTGTGTGATTGATAATTACTTGTTGTCTTGTTACTGTCTTTTTTCTTTCTTTCATTCTTTCTTTCTTGTTTTCGTTCTTTTTCCTTTTTTTTTCTTCACAGTAGAAATTCATGCATTTATTATTGGGACAGGTTATCCGTCACCCATCCACTGTTCCCAGGAACTGTAGGTAATTATAAGACCCGAAACATTACAGCTATACTGATGCTTTCTGTCAGAGTTATTAGCTTGTGTTCCACAAACAAAAGCTGTTTTACTTTCTGTTGTATGCCTCACAATATGAATGATCAATAATCGGTCATGATTGACAAAAGGGGATGGTACAGTGTGTTCACCGTGACAGAATAATGATTTGTTTACTTTGAGAATGTTCGTATTACATACTTACCAAGATGAAAATAAGTGGAGTACAGATTGTGTGGAGTAAAGTTCAAGTTTGACTGGTTACTGAAGTCAGCTGGAGTCCTGCTTCAGTAAGAGCAGTACCACGTGTTGTGAAGCGAAGGCACGCCACACGACACGGTAACTGAAGATCAGTGACTTCAGTCAGATACACTATACTGCATTAATAAGAACACATGAAAAGCTCATTTTATTTATATTGACAAACAGAGTTTGTGATTGCAATGATTGGGATTAAAAACAACATTTAGTCAGTTATTTAATTTACGAACAGTAAGTATGCATCCTGATCCTTCAGACCATCAAGTCTGTTGTCAGCTTTGTATATTGCATATTCATATGTGTTCAGAGTTAAGAAAGAATGTATACTTTTACATACACATGCATGGAAAACTGGCATCTCTGAAGGTCTGTCGTCTGTGTGTTCTCTTTGACTGTTTGTGCAAGCTGGTCTTTAAAGGTCGTTCTTGCACAGATTGTTGTTCAGTTAGTTTGGCTCTTTTTCCTTAAAATCACTGGGTTGTTTCATATCCAGTATCAACTTCTTGGTGTAAAAGTTTCCAGACATTCGTAGGCTTGGGAATTTCTCTAACAGCTTCAGTGAATTTGTTCTCTTGACGCTGAGCGAGTCCCCAAGTTCTTCCTTTGAGTGGTGTATGAGGTTGGCAGAGTTATGGATCCTTGTTGCCTCTGATGAAGTCATTGTAGTGACTGAGTTGTATTTATTTAGGATTGCTGAAAACAGAATGATGATCTCTGAGAACCAGCTTCAGTCAGTTTGATTTACTCTGTTTTTTCCCCCCAAGAGAGAGAGATGATTGATTGATTATGCTTTATTTCTAAACAGTGAAGATATTAGCACAAAGGCCGACTGACATATCTGCCATTGCTACAATATTACTAGTACTTAAACATTCAGAGTGAAATATTAGAGAGAGTGAGAGAGAGGGAGGGAGGGAGAGAGCACACCAAGAAGAAGATAAACAGGAATAAAAAAGAAGACTTTAAAGTAGCCTTACAGTAAGAAGTAGGAATTCTTTGTTTACCTGCACTAGGCTGTAGCTATTTTTGTGACTGTATGTGAAGTTAAGACATTTTTTATGTTTTTAATTATTGAACTTTATTTTTATTTGTGTTTCTTTTTTACTATTATTATTTCTTATGTGTGTGTATCATTGTGGTTTTGGTGATGAAAATAAAGTTACAAGTAGCTGAAAGCAGTGTCAGGTTTTGCTTTTTCGTTGGCAATGTGTGTGTTTTGTACTTATGGTAGCAGTATGTGGTGTTTTATGAATACAATATTATGTTTATGTGTTATGTTTGAAGTTTTATGGACACATTTTTTTTATTTTTTTAAATCTTGTAAAGCATGTTGTGCTCACCCTTGTCAGTCAGAAACTGTTCTATAGAAATTACCACTATTTTTATTATTATTTTTACTATTGGGCTTTTTCCCTTTTCTTATGTTTGTGAGAGTGACCGTTGAACTTAGAATGGAAACAGGTTGTCACAGTTCTATACAAGAACAAAAAACAAACAGAAACAAACACAAGCAAACATGAAAATGCTTACAAAAGAGACCTGTGCTTAGTGATGATTGTACTACTGAAAACGTTGCAAGTACTGTAGGTTGAAACGAACCTTAAAGAATGAACAACCCTGGTGTTAATTAGGATGCAGGATGGAGAAGAACCAGCGTAGTTCAAACCTTTGAAAGATAAGCATCACAGATTTTCTCTGATAAATTATAAAATTTCTGGCCAACAAGGGGATGGGGCAGGTATTTGACATTCTACAGGAACAGGTCGAATTGGGTCATTTGTGGGCTCAATGTTCATGTAGAAGTTGGTTCTGCACATTTCATATTATATACAGAACTAACTTCTATGTCAGCTGCATGATGGAGGAGAAACAACTGTGGTAATAGTGTTGCCTTTTTGTATCAGTATGTGCATGGTCTCCATTTTGTTCATAATTAATGTAGATACCCCAGTCATTGAGGAATAACTCCTCAGTGAGGTGGCATGTGAAGCAAATTATAAGGCAAAACCGAAAAGGTTCAAAAGAACGCTACCCCCCCACCCCCCAAAAAACGCCCCATATGTTTTGTTCTAATAGTGTTCTTTTGAACCTTTAATGTGTTTTGATCTTGTTTTAGAATGCCAGCAGCCATTCTTGTTTGAAAATATAAGGCAGTTGAACTAAAAGCTGATAGGTCTTTAAAAAAAAGAAAAAAGTGAACTTGTAAAAATGTGAAATGTAATTAAAACTAAAATTGATCTGAACAAGTTATGAATGTTTATGCAAGACCAACCCAAGGTCTTCATGAGTTGATAAACCTTTGCACAAAGCTAGAAGAAATGTGTGGACCAGCATCTGCATGTATTTCATGAGACACTATATTAGAACAGTATGTTTAGAACCACATTTAAAATCTGAACAGCTTTACTGAGTATGCCCACACACCCTTGTTAAAATGGCCATGCTGTATGCATAACTGGGGAAAGTTCAGGGGAAAATTGTCAGTACTGTCACAGTGTGATTACTGGTCTGCTATCCCTTCACGTTGCCACAAATGGTGGTTGAATTATAGCCTCATGCACCAACAGATATCTGTCAGTTCTCCACTGGAGTTTGAAAGGGAAGGGAGGTAAGACTGGTTGTGGCGATGCTAACTGTGGTATGTGATGGTGGTAAAAGAAGGGCACACACACACACACTCACAAAAACACACACTCACACATACCAGACAAAGGTGTGCGCACGCACACACACACAAAAAAAGAAAAATGCTGATGCAAAGATTTTGGCATGGTAACTATTTATTAGGAAATCACATTAATCATGAAAAAAATGAGGGGAAAAAACACAGAAACCCATCCAAAGGGCATTCAAAAGAGAATCTGATCAATCAAGGCAAGTATAATTAATGTACATGCTTTCATTAGTTCATGCACTGTACACTTTCTCATGAGCAAGACAGGTTATCATTTGTATTTCATGGCAAGTTAGGAAAAATAGTTCAGCATCAGCAACTCTCATTCATAATCATCATTCACAAAAGGCATAATTGTAATCGGTTTTTAGAAGATTGAGCAACACTAATAGGTTTAGCAAAAAACATATTTGCGCACGCATACACACGCGTTCTCTCTTTTACCCACACACTTCTTGTCATAACATAAAAATATCAATACTCTCATGTCACTGCATCTTCCTCAATGTGATTTTTAGAATCTTTGCTGTTTTAAACAAAAGATCTGGACCATGGCCAGGTTCTCTCTAGTCTCATGAAAACAGTTCACTGAGCAATGAGTCGATGTCTACCTTGCACATCAGCATCCAATCCAGGCAATGTTCGCACTATCAGGTAAACAGCATTCCACAGGACAATGTAAACACTGTCAGTTACACAGCACTTCACAGGACAATGTAAACGCTGTCAGTTACACAGCACTTCACAGGACAATGTAAACACTGTCAGTTACACAGCACTTCACAGGACAATGTAAACACTGTTAGTTACACAGCACTTCACAGGACAATGTAAACACTGTCAGTTACACAGCACTTCATAGGACAATGTCTATACTGTCAGTAGAACAACACTTGACTGTCAGACAGCACTTAACGAGAGAAGGTCTGCACCATCGGGAAACTCGTCGCTGGATGATGTCAACACTGTCAGACAGCATGTCACGGGACAATGTCTACGCTGTCATTTAGACAGTATCTCACAGAACAATGTCTGCCCTTGTCAGTTAGACAATACTTCACTGGGCAATGTCTATTCAGTCAGTTAAGCCACATTTTGCGGGACAATGTCTGCACTGCCAAGGAAGCTCATGAGCAGCTCATGGAACAATGTCTACACAGTTGGTTAGAAACACTTCAATGGACAATGTGTACACAATCAGACAACTACGCATGGGACAATGTCTTCACTGTCAGTTAAACATCATTTCACAGAACAATGTCAACACTTTCATTGAAAATGCGTTTCAGACTTTCTTCTCTTTTTTCAAACATGCCTTTTTCTGGGGACAATGCTTAATGCTGACAAAATTGTATGATCTGTATTGGAAAATGCAAGACTTAAGGTAAAACAAATCATCTAACATATCAAAACCATGTTAGTGAAACACAACATTATAACATATGAAAACCTTGTCAGTGGAACATAACATTACATGTTTTATATTCTAAAATGTACCACAGAATTCCATGCTTCATGCACCATTGAATAATGAACTGAACAATGTCTGATTTTTTTTTCAGGACACAATTGACATGGACTTGATGTACATACTGTAAATGGAATTCACTGGAGACTTCAGTTCAGTGCTGTCAATAATTTTGCTCATCTCCAACAAGCCCCATAAATCTGCTTTTTCATAAACTTAATCACAGAAAGACCTTTCTGGCAGAAAGCGGATGGTGGGGTGGGGGGGGGGGGGGGGGATTGGGGGTGGGGGGGGGGGGGTGGGGATGTTGGGCAGTCTTTCCCATGCCAAATCTGTAGTGAAATGCTTGGTAAAATGCCATGTGTCACATTCTAGTTGTTAGAGAGAGAGAGAGAGAGAGAGTAATAACAATTATCACAGAATGCTCCAACAATTCACAATAAAGATCACAACAATACTGATAACAGCAACAACTAACGGCAACAACGAAGCAAAATGATGACAAAAGGTCTGCAAAATCCAGCGTGGTTTGGGCTTCACTGCTATGCTGGCTACCAAAACCAACATCCCAAGCACACCACCACAACAAAACCACACACACATAAGAAGAGTAGCAGCAGCATACTATAATGATATGATTGCACAAGAGTAAGATCTGTCCAGGCCAGCCCCTCATCATCAGGGCATGTGAGGCGCCAGTGCAGAGTTCACTGGATGGTGGACGGAGGCAGAGCACTGCGGATACCATGCAGAACCCTGTTCCCAGACACTCTAGGGTTATTAGGCTGCCATGCAGGACCCACTGTTTCACCTGGAGGAGAAAAGAAAAGAAAAGAGAGCAATACTTACACTGCCAGGGTATTGCTATGCAAACTGGCAAACATATAATGAAATCTTCCATTTCATATTTCTGCTGTCTCAATCAGTGTATCCATAGTCATTCAACTCTTTTGAGGTGGAAAGAAGGATGGGGAGAAGGGGGGGGGGGGGTCACATCTAAATGCCACAAAAACTACTTGTTTTATTTTATGTTTCGTTTTCATTCCAGTGATTGTTTCCACAAGGATTTTTTTTCCACACCAAATAAAGCTATTAAGGAAGTGTTTAGCTTTAGAAATATCTGCACAATCACAAGAAGGATTTGCATACTGAATCAGCTCAGGTTTTAATCATTCTTTTAAGATGTGGAAGCACTGTTAAGCATCCTCCTTGTCCAGTGCACAGATCTTAAAAAAGCTATTAAGGAAGTGTCTATCTTTAGAAACAGCTGAACAACACCAACAAGGATCTGCGCGCTGATTTGCGCGCTGAATCATCTCGGGTTTCAATCGTTCTTTCAAGATGTGGAAGCACTGTTAAGCATCCTCCTTGTCCAGCGCACTGATCTTAAAAAAGCTATTAAGGAATGTCTATCTTTAGAAACAGCTGAGCAATACCAACAAGGATTTGCGCGCTGAATCATCTCAGGTTTTAATCGTTCTTTCATGATGTGGAAGCACTGTTAAGCATCCTCCTTCTCCAGCGCACAGATCTTAAAATAATTCCTCTGTAATACCTTGACCCCCTTCCCAGCAGGCTCTAATGGCATTATAATCATTTGTGACATTCACTGCAGAAATAATAAAACTGGATGTGCGTTATTTTGACAGCAACGGTCATATTGCATAAGGTCTTTGTATAAATCATGTCTCTTATGAATCAATGAAATGCCTGTCCACACAAAATAAGAGTCATGCAGGATTCACGTTTATAATTATTACTATATTAGTCTCATGTTAACTCACATTCGATGATGCAGTCCCATAGGGGTAGTCTTTAAGTAACTTTAACTATGACATTACACCACTTGCAGGTGACCTCCAGCGACACGTGTACATGATCTGGTCTGCGAAAAAGGTACACGTACACACAGGTATGGCTCATTTGTGTACATCATCCAGTCTGTGATAAAGGTACATGTACACACATCCACCTGTGTGTGCATGTTCCTTTTCACAGACCGGATGATGTACACAAATCACATAACCTATAGTTTTATGCCTGTTCTGCCTGTACTTACAACACTCGTATGTCATTGTCTCCTTGGCACTGGGCTCATACATGTCATACTCGATTAGGGCAGCAGTGAAAACTCCCACCAAACACCAACAAACTTGTTTTCTCTCCACCGTTTCATTGTTCCTTGTACCATAACAAACTGTTTATCCAGCCGCCAGGATGATGGCATCTGTGCCAAAGAACTGTTCTGCTTTCAAACCCCTGAGCATCATACTGTAGTCCTGCCCAACCTTTGATGTCCTGAAATGCCAGACTTGGCCCTGTGCTAAGGGACTTGATAAAATGTTATGGGAGGCAGCAGCATCCCTTTCTTCAGCAGACAGCTCATTCTGCGCTGCAGACCAGCTTGACGATCGGATTAGCATGGCCTGGGAACGCAGAGGAATCAAGATAAAGTTTTGCTTTGTTTTATTAAAATTTGTTTTCTTTTGTGTCTTCTGACCCTGTTCCAGACACCAAGCCCTTGCCCTACCTGCGATGATGTTATTACGGAATATACTATTTGTGGACAGGATGACAGTCACAAGATTGCCATACCTGTGATACCATACCTGTTTTTGTCCCAGCCATGTCTATACCTCCCCCCCCCCCACACACACACAAAGTGTGTGTGTGTGCATGTGTGTGTGTGTGTGCGTGCGCATGTATGTGTGTGTGTGTGCATGCATGCATGTGTGTGTGTGTGTGTGCGCATGTGTGTGTGCCTGCATGCATGTGTATGGGCATGCATGCATGTGCATGTGATTGTTGTTAGTGCTATTGTAAAATGCACTGGGCACCCACCTTTTGTGGAAGATGGGTGCTATATGAATCCACTTTATTATCATCATTATTATGAATTCTCTTGGTACAGCTAGCTTTCTCTCTCTCTCTCTTTTTATTTTTTTTAAACAGAACTAGAGCTGATGAGCTGAACTACCTAGTCCCTAGATTGCTGTAACCTAGCCATGATGCTTATCACACTGTTCCAAAACAGGATAATTTCTGTTTTTAAAAATACTACACTGTACCCAAATAAGAGTATTTTCTTGCTTGTGATAAAATTATACTGTACCCAAAATAAGAGGGTACCAGAGCTTTCTTACCTCTGATAATATTAAACTGTACCCAGATAAGAGGGTATTAGAGCTTTCTTACCTGTAATAATGTTATACTGTACCCAAATATGTGGGTATCAGAGCTGTCTTACTGGCAATAATACTACACTGTACCCAAATAAGAGGGTATCAGGGCTTTCTTACCTGTAATAATGTTATACTGTTCACGGATGGGATGTTCTCGCTCCACGCCAGGACCCAGCAGATGCCCAAGGTGGTCATGGACACGTTTGTATTGTGTGAAGTAATTTACCGGATCATCACTCGGCTTCACCACCTCCTTGGCTTTTATGCCCTCCGTCTGGTTGATGCGGTTGACTAGTGATGTGAGGTGGAGGCGGTTGGCCTGAGTGACCACAGTAAACAATGAACAGTTGCAATCATTCATGGTAAACAATGGACAATAACAATCACTTGGAGTAAACAATGAACTGTTACAATCATTCACAGTAAGCAATGAATAGCAGCCATTCACAGTAAACAGTGAACAATGAAAAGCAAGCACAGTAAACAATGAACAGTGACAATCTTGCACAGTAAACAATGAATGACAATCATGCACAGTAAACAATGAACAGTGACAATTGTTCACAGTAAACAATGAACAGTGACAATCATTCACAGTAAACAATGAACAGTGACAATCATGTAGAGTAAACAATGTAAAATTACAATCATTTTCTGACAGTCACTTTCCCAAAGCCTGTGCAGCTTCTGTGCATATTCTTGAATAATCAAAGCCAAATAAAGAGGTTTACGTCCACTGCAATATATATGCCCTGCCATGCCCCCTCAACCCAACCCCCAACAGGAAAACAAAATGTTGTCAACTTTAGTTTTTAATGTACTCAACTCACAAAACAAGCAACTTCAAAAATTAACTTGCCATCAAATGAACAGTTTAGAAAATCTGTGACACAGATACATGTACAAAACACATGAAACAAACCACTTCAGAAAACACTAAGATATAAAACCAAATAGTTCAGTTAAAATATTTGATTAAATAACAATCTCTTCAGAAACAAAGACATCAAGTCAAACTGATGCATCTGTTCTGAGATGGATTATTCATTTATTGAGATAATGATTGTTTCAGATATCATTTGCAAGTAGAAACACACACCAGAAAAAAGTCCTTGCAGGAATTCTGTGAAATCCTAGCTGTATATATTATACTAGTTTTGTCAGAAAAAGATGGACTTATGAACATGATGCAGATTTTTCTGGTCATCTCTTTTAATCAGCATACTTTCCAGTTCCCAACACAGATGATGAGACTTACTGGTATAATGTCTTTAGGAAAGTAGGTCTTTGTGTAATCAGATTTCCAGACATCAGCATTTTCCTCCTCATGTCCGGGATACCCTGGGTAGGTGCCGTAGCCGCCATAGCGACCAAACTGAAACTGGGAGCGATGCATGGAGCGAGATGGAGGTGGACGGGACTCTGGTTCTAATGTTTTGCTGCCTCCATGAAACTGGGGAAACAAAATTGCAATGATAATTGTAAGGCCAATGTAGTCTGTTAGGTTTAACATGCTTGGGGTCACCTTGGGACAAGGTCAATGTAAACAGTAAAAGACACGATAAGGCCAATGTATTAAGTTCATATGACACAGTGAGATACACAGAGAGAAATAATTGTTTCTTAATACCCAATCAGTCATGAGAGAGAGAGAGAGAGAGATAGAGAGATAGATAGATAGATAGAGCGAGAGAGAGAGAGAGAGGGAGAGAGAGAGAGAGAAGAACTGGTCAACCCTTCTTGTTTTTAGTATAATTCACTAATCTATTTGCTTACCAACTCACTGACCAGTCTTCTTTTCTTCATAAGAGGCTCATCCAGTTTTTCTCATTCATTTAGCTTAAATGGATGTTTTCTGAATGCTCACAACAGAGTACAAAAACACACCCGCCCACTCTCTCCCTCTCTCAAACTAGCAATGCAGAGTAGAACCCTCCAGTCTGACTGTTCTTTTTCCAACACACTGCATTGCGTTGTGTGTACAGATACAGTTTTCACCCAGGCCAGAATCTTGGTCAGGAGTTGCACCAGCATGACAAACAGCACAATAAACTGTGACGCACGAACCACCCTCAGACATTTTAGCGGGAACCAAGTGATTGATCCTTTTTGATACCACCTTCAATAACCTGAACAGCACTTACTCCGATGTGCCTTTCCCTTTTACCCCCCAAAGCAAAGGAACCTCTTTGAAGCAGGCATTAAATACCTCCGCCTATTCACCTGCGAGCACCACCACCACTCACTCACACAGACGCTTGACAAGAAATCATTAAGCGTTGATAGTGATCGATAGTCATAGTCCTCTCACAGCAACACAACAGAGTCAAGTGTTGGATGTGGATAATAATAACAACACAAAGAATAAAAATATTAAAAAAATCATTAACTAATGAAAACTTACAAACTAACAAACAAAACGTAAGAATAAAGACTTAGAAAAAAGAAGAAGAAAGATCAACCGGTGTAGAGTGCCTGTGCCTTTCATGTCAGTTCAACAAGTGAACCTGTAAAGACAGACAGGTAATAAACTTTGCATCAAAGGCATTTTTGTCTTGGGACAAAGGCCTGAACAAGGGCAGGGTGCACTAGTGACAGACCATGTCCTTCAAATCACCCAATGACTCCGTTCAGATCCCATACAAACAAACTAGCTGATCAGTCAAGTGGATAAGACCAGATTATCTTCGCTGGGCTATCAAAATACACAGTCAGATGACAGATACGCCAGCTGTATACAAGAATTCCAGTCTGCGCAGTCTTTTAACTCTGTCTTCTCGCAGATGTTTTGTTAATGAACTCATGTTCTAAGTTTCAAAGAGAAGCAGACTATGACAGTGTGAGCTTGAGGTAGCTAATTTCTGTGGTTCTGTGCAACATGATTAATGATGTAATTTATCCAATGGGGTAATAATAGTTGTAACAGGACAAATATTCTGCACACTAATACTGGTAATAGTGTAAAGAAGTTTATATGACTGGTACCTAGCCATGCTAGGAAACAATGATCAAACACTCATATCATGTGGTATGTAACAACAACTTTAATTTCTGAGTTTGTCACTACAGTGTATACATGTATGAATGTAATGAATTAAATACCTGTGTGTGTGTGTGTGTGTGTGTGTGTGTGTGTGTGTGTGTGTGTGTGTGTATGTGTGCATGCATGCATGGCACATGTGTGTGTGTGTGTGTGTGTGTGTGTGTGCATGCGTGCATGCATGCATAAAAAAAACATGAAAATAATAATATAGAATATCTATGACCCATAAAATCAAAGCCTAAATCATTAGTAAATGCCATTTTCCATTATTCCCAAGGAACATGCTAGCTGAATATTGTCCCAAAGGATGTAGTGGAACAGAACCATTATCGGTACAAACTGTTTATGCAAAGTCAAACAGGTAATCATGCAGTCAGCACCAGAGAAGGTGTACATTGTAAAAGAGTCTTTGCTATGGGGCTTTTGTGTGCTGTGTCAACACCATGGCTGAGGGGTTCCTGTCGCAGACAAAGGGTACTTGGGCCTGACAGCACTTGAGGAAACCTCACCAAACATTACATCTTTTACCTGACAGCCTAATTATTTCCCCTCCCTAGGAACACGTGTGACCTTTTTCTTGGATACTGTGATCAGTGCCAAACTTTAACCTGAGGCAGTACTTAGATAACTAAACATTACACATGTACATGTGTGACAGTAAGTGACCTTGTTTCAGATGATTACTATTATTTCAGTTCCAAATCTGAAATTTTGTTTGTACATGTACTAGGACATCAATGTTGTCAGTCCATTTGAGTAGTGCTTTTATTCCTATGCTATTTTTGCAATTTAAATGATCAGTTTTACCTTTTTTTTAGTGTGTGTGTGTGTGTGTGTGTGTGTGTGTGTGTGTGTGTGTGTGTGTGTGTGTGTGTGTGTGTGTGTGTGTGTGTGTGTGTGTGTGTGTGTGTTCTTTTTGTCTCTTGAACACTTTCCATTTGTTTGTTCTTCTCTCCCTTTAACATAAACTGTCTACACCTTGACCTACAATTAAACATAAAATGGGGAGACTTCTTAATTTTTTTTGTTTTTGTTTCTAATGTTTTGTTGGCAATGGTCTGGTGCTGTGATTTTGTGCTCTATTCTGCCTCCTAGTATTTGTGTTATCAATTTTTCACCTGTCTTCACAACCTCTTTTTTTCCTGATTGTGGTTCGGGAAGAGTAGGGTGGTATATGGGTGCTAAAATACTTAGGTGATTATAAACCCAAAATATTCAAATGCAGTTTGGGAAAAGAGAAAAAAAGAGAAGGATTTAAGAGTGTACTGATCTTTTGGCCCACAAAGTGAAAATAGAAGACTGTACAGATGAGAAGACAGAAAAACTGTGGTGCTGTGCAACATGGTAACAAGGACCAAATATAATGCCAGTGGCTGATTAAAACATATATATGTCAAACTTTGGAGGATTTTTGATTTTTGCATCTTCAAAGATGGATTTATACATGTTTCCAAACACCTGAAAACTCTAGGCAACACTGATACAGAAACATTTCTATCAGAAGTTAAATGGAAAACTTTGCAAGTCACTTTTCACTGGATGCCAGTTTATCAAAAACACATAAACTGAGTTACACATTTTGTCCATGATGCCTTTGTGATAAGTCAAAACAGAGATCTATGCTGGGATTAGAGGTTTTGTTGGAACAAATGTGTCTGTAGTTCCACTACACTGTTTGCGCCGTATTTTACTTTTAGTCTTTGTGACTTAACCATGGGTCCATCCCAAAAAATGTTATGAGGTTTTAATCTGCCGCTGACATTTTGTCAAACAAACAAATTCAAAACCTTGTTTAGGGAAGCAGGGTGGGGAGTGAGGGATGCAGGCTGAAAGTATAAATGAAGAGTCACAAGTCAGAGGTTGCTATAACTTAACTTTTATTTACACCAACCAGGAAACAGTGTAGGCCCTTCCCTGAATCTGACACAGGGCACTCAGGCAGCAGCTCCCAACAACTCCAGTGGGAGGGGTGGGGGTGGGGGGTGGGGGTGGGGGGTGGGGGTGCACATGTGGCCCAGCATGCAGGTTTTAAGTTTTGACACTTCATAAGTTAGGGCCATAAAACTTTCACCCAATGAAACATAAGAAAGCAAGCAAGAAAGAAAAACAGGACAGTTAAAAGGTCATGGGCCTGGAAAACACACAATGCACTTGGTTACACTTGCAAACTGACATTTCAGATGAAACATATCACGGTTATGCTGACAGCATCACTGACACTTTTTTCATTATATATGCTCCTTCCCATGTTTTGCACTTCTTCCCAGGTGGCCACATTTTAGTTTGGAATCATCAAAGTGTCTAATGCCATGGACAGAACACCAGAAGCTCTCAGTTTAATGTACAGGTCACAGAAGAAATACATGTATGGTTTTATTTTTGTCACCATTAAAACAAAACAAAACAACAACAAAAACCTTTGTTCAGTAGTGTTTAAATTTCTGTGGCATGAACTTCTGAGGGCATGCTGTATTATTATGAAAAATGGGTGATCTGCTGGTTAACCCCTGGTTATTTTTAGATCACTCTAACTGGTCATTTTTGTTGTAAAATTTGTGGCCAGATGAAAAAAAATGTTACAGAAAAATAATGACTACAACAAACATGTGTGCATGTGTGTGTTTGTTTGTGTTGTGGTGTGTGTGCATGTGTTGTTGTGTGTGTTGTGTTATGTGTGTGTGTGTGTGTGTGTGTGTGTGTGTGTGTGTGTGTGTGTGTGTGTGTGTGTGTGTGTGTGTGTGTGTGTGTGTGTGTGTGTGTGATGTGTGTGTGTGTGTGTGTGTGTGTGTGTGTGTGTGTGTGTGTGTGTGTGTGTGTGTGTGTCTGTGTGTGTGTGTCCATATGTCTGCTTGCGTGTATGTGCTGGTTTGTGTCCAATTCTAGCTAGCGTTAATAATTCATGCACATTGGACATTGTATATATACACCTCTCCCACTGTCCAATTCCTTAACTGTCAACCCACCTGTTTGTTAGTGGTGGTGTAGTCTGGCTCCCAGGGCGGCTTGGCCAGGGTCAGAGTGCTTCTATGCATGGGCCTCTCCCCTCGGCGGATGCGAACATGTTGTGGCGCCGAAGTGTGTCGTATCCGATCCCTTTTAGCCTCGTGGGCAATGATGGGATACACACACCCATCCTCTGTCAGCAGAGTCGTCGCTCGCTTGCCTTGACCGTACAGAATCCGAGGTTCGAACATCTGATGCGCTGCCATGGTTTCTGTGTCGCGTCTTGTTCTCTGCTGTGTTTGAAATATTTTCTTGTTAAAAAGTTTCAACTTTCCTAACTCATGTCTCCGTCAGGAGTCAAGGCTACACAAGGTCAGAGTAGGCAAGCCTCTGTAAAAAACAAAACAAGGCACTGTTGTTTTCCGAACGTACGGTCCCAGGTAACGGGGCTGATTAGTCCGATAAACGCATTATAAACGTGTCATGCATGAAAGCTTTCCTGCTGCATGGTCTACCTCGACCACCGACCGCGTAACTCAACCACACAGGCTGCTACATGCGAATCAGCAATTAGTGCCGCACACTTCCTGTGTTTCTTGGATCACTATCTCGATATTATGCTGTTATTTGAGATATATTTAGTAGAATATTAATGGATGACTTCGCCCTTCTAACTGTATGAAAGTAGTGAGAAGCTGTGTTAGTATGGTTTTGTTGTCAAGGGAAACGCTTTCACTTCCGGCCGAAGCAAGATGCGTCGTCTGCAACGCGGAAGGTTACCACACAACAGGTGTCTAAATTACGGACTACTTAAATGTAATGTTCTTCGCTTCAATTCACTGACAGTGTAGTCAGTTCTAAAAGAAAAATATGTAAAATAATTATCTTGACTGATATTAAATTATTGTTGAGTATTGTCTATCAGGCATTTTGTATCTGTAACTGATTGTCACGAGTATGTAATTAATAGGGTTCACTGTGCCGGCTCAGCACGGTCAGTCTTGGTGTGCCGCCGTACGTGTGTGTGTGTGTGTGTGTGTGTGTGTGTGTGTGTGTGTTGCACATAGTTATGCTTGAACCCTTGTTGATGTCTACATTATATGTGTTAGTTTTTCAGGTAAATTGCTGATAACAGCATTTTCCATTTCAGCATTGTACATTGAATTAGTGTCGTTATGTTTGTTCAGCGCTTTGAGCCGCGGCAGGGTAGGCGCTTCATTCCATTATCATTATAAGTTATTCCCGGCTTTGAGCCTGGAATTTATTGTTTAGCAAGACCAAAGAAGGGGAATTAAACATATAGATCCATGGTATATAATACAATGATACGAGTGTTACGCCGAGCAGTCCAAGACAACGGGCCACTGCGCGGGATGACGAGTCAGTGGTTTTTACTGCATCACTGTCAGTGTTTCAAGAAAATGATCTGAACCCGGTGGGTACTTTCGTTTGTTTGTTTTCTTGGTGCTGTTTGTCACCGAAAACAGCTCACTGGTTGCGAATAAAATATACGCTTGGTTTGACAGACATTTAAGTTAGTCGGGACTTCGAACCTTGATTTTGTGGATGGTGTTGCCGGGGGAAAAAAATTGGGAGGGGGGGGGGGGGGGGGGGGGGTGGGTGTCACCTCGACAGAAAAGAAAGGAGCGATATATCATCGGCTAAATCAAGTAACAGATATGCGAATCAATACATACGCAAATAAATAAATATGAATAAACAAATTAATAAGCACATCAAAAGCAAGAAGAAAGAGAGGAAGAAAGAAAGGCGAAAATGAAAGTTAAGAAAAGAAAAAAAAGAGAAAACAAATCTTCGTTAGTTGCAAAACAATTAAGTAAGTAATGTAGAGGAGTAGTTTGAGGATGTACCTATCTTTTTTAATTGGTGGAGTTTACATACTTTGTATGTACTCGTATGGCAAGTTAGAGTTACTGTACTGAGGCGACTCCGAGGAAACGGGATGTCGTAAACCAGTGCTTGGAGTTTGCTCAGGTTCTTGTGTTTGTGTGACGTCTTCCGAGCACTAATGGGTCTTGTCTGCTGATTCTCAGAGGGTAGTGTGCTTGGAATTAGCATATAAGTGATTGTGCTGAGATATGCACGGATACAAATACGGAAGATTTATTCATCTAGGCCATTGCCCCTCACGAAGGGGTGCAGGTGGATGAGCTACCACCTCCTCACAGTACAAACTATATTTATGCCATGAGCAAGAAAACCAGCAAATTAGAGAGAGAGAGAGAGAGAGAGAGAGAGAGAGAGAGAGAGAGAGAGAGAGAGAGAGAGAGAGAGAGAGAGAGAGGAGGAGGAGGAGGAGGAAGAAGAAGAAGAAGAAACTGAAACTGAATGGAATACAAAGAGGTGTCGATAGATTTTATCAAGCATTTGCTTTGTACGTGCTGTTTCAGATATGGGTATCGCAGTCGGTTCAGACCGCCTGTTGTGTAACCAACCGATTACCTCCCCGCCCTCTCTCCCACAAACACACTAGCACTGAGAGATCTCTTGTTGACTTGAGGCTGCAGGCTGCCCGAATCTTGATTTGTCACATTTTATTTTATTTTATTGACCATGCACGAGCGGGACGGAGAATTTGCTAAGCTGTTGGCGGGTTTAGTGTGGAATGGTGGATTTAGCGGCTAAAACTCGCAAAGCTACAGTTCAAAATGGGCGCAGCGGGTTACTCGATCGTGCCTCAAGTTTGTGCGGCAACGTTTTTGTTTTGTTTTTTTGTTTGTTTTGCCGGCCATTCAGGCGGTTGCTTGTTCGTCTGTTTTCATGGTTCAGTTGTTTAAGGTGGTATTTGTACGCTCGGAGTGAAACGCGCAATTCACGGTGCCACATCTCCATCTCTCACAATGTGACTGAGTTTCCGGCCCCCATGTCGGTCGCCTCAGTTTAAAACAGTTCCAGTGCTTGTCTGAGAGACGACGGCCCCTTTTTTTTCCTTCTTTTTTTCTTTTCTTTTCTCTCTCTCGTCCTTTTAGGTGACCGGCGGTGTAATATCCTTGGCTTTGCGCCTGCAGGTAGTGTCTCAAGCACCTCAACACTTGAGATCACCCGAGACGCAAGCCGGCATGTGTGATGGCACACTCCGAGCATCGCTTTCCGGCACCTTCCTCCAAACTCTGCCAGATTTAGTTACGCCACTGAAGGGGTACTCTTTATCTCCGTGCAGCTGTCCACCGACGCGGTCAGCGCCCTCCGAAAGGTTTGGGTACTGATAAGACTGTAGAAGCAACCTAGCGCCCAAGCACGCACGTAAACATGAGGCACATCCACCCGGTAAAAAAGAGTTCTGTCTCGATTCAAACGATTTTAGTTTTATTTGAGCTGGCGTAAGCGACATGGTCAGTTATAAAACAAACGTCTGATATAATTTGAGTTGTTTGTTACAAACGTGCTACTGTTTGAGCACCAACAAAAAACTGCTCGTTAGCTGACAAGTTTTCTGGACCCTATGGCGTAACTAAATACGGCAGTGGTTGAAGGAAGGATGTCGTAAACCAGTGCTTGGAGTTTGGTGTGATGGTTACTTTGCCTACAAATATATCCGCTTCTCGGTTATTTCCCTTGAATCCGGAATGTCCAGTACAGTATATCCACATGAGTCTTTGAAGGTGGATACAGAGCTTGGTCATATCATGGACCTATATAGGTCATGGTTATATGCCAGGCTGGGCTTCCCATAAAACTTTTCATTCACTTTATTCGTAGCAATCTCATTGAATCTGTGAGACGCGTGGTCTGACTGTCAGCTCTCGGAGCAATCCGACGGAGTGTGTCTGTGACCGCTTCCATTTCCATTGTCAAAATGGAGACTGAGACCTTATAGGCTGCACTGTCGTCGTGAATAGTGATCATTCCACTTAACAGTGAAGCCCCACCATGACTAATCTTTGGTGACTGAGACATCAGTGTACAGTGATACAAATACAAATACAATACAAATACAAAAGAACTTTATTATTCATTATAAACGCAGAAAATGAACATTTGCCTTTTGGGTTAATCGAATTCCACAATAAAAAGACAAGTAGACAATTCAACACAACAACGGTAAGAGTATACAAATAAAACGGAATAAAACGCAGTGAAACATTACATAACATCGTAAAACGTCGCCCGATTTGTTGCTTTCTTGACTGTATGAGAAGACTGACCTCTGAATCTACTTTGCTTGCCGGCCACTATACAGTACAAGGCCTACTGACATTGTAGTTGGTTGTCTCCCTTCATTTTTGTTTTTTAACCTCCCCCGGGTCTCTTCATTCAGTTCGGCGTCTGTCTAGCTATATATTTTAGTTCACTTTATTCCATGATGAATTTTCAACCTTCCCCAGTGCATATTGGCTGGGTGACGCACCCCATGACATGGATTTTTTCCCTCTTGAGGTACTATAAAAATCACGTACCGGAAATTACGTGCCTATTGCACGTCACGCGGAGAGGTAACGGATGCAATAAAGTCGGGGTTTATTTTCACGTGTCTGCTCTCTGCTCTCCCCCCCCCCCACCCCCTCACCCCCTCCCCCCCCCCCCCCCCTTCCCCATCCCTAACAAGTCATCTCGCTTCTGTGGACGTAAAGCATCAGGTTTTACTTACACGTGTCTGCAGTCCTTACGTGGCTGGTGCAAACACTTGAACTGTGACCAAGTCTGACAGTGCACTCGAGATCTCAGCTGCCAACTCTAGGCCTACATTTGCGCGAAATTTCCAGGGTGAGGGGCGGAGTGCGGGTTGTGGTGGTTGGGTGCGGGGGTGAGAGTCACTTAGAGTTTTCTGTTCAATTCAATGTTGCTTTACGTCCACAGAGACCGTACGGTCGGCTACCTCGACTTTCACACATCTCCTGAGCCATGCGAAAGCATTATATGCACGTGAAAACACAGCTGGGAAAAAAAAAAAAAAAAAAAAAAAAAGGATCATCAACCAGTCAAACCGAGAAAATGTTGCATTGTCTTACTCCTGGACATAACTGCATGACTGCATGAATAATTTATCTTGAACTGCATAGGCTTAGTGTCCAAATTCATGCTGATGATTGTAAATGCCCGTTTGCAGCCAGTCAGTTTGTTGTTGTTGTTGGTGTTTGTCGTCGTCGTCGTCGTTGTTGTTGTTGTGGTGGTGGTGGTGGTTGTTATCGTCGTCGTTGTTGTTGTGTGTGCGTTTTAGTTGCGTTTATTTTTTTAAATAATTTTTATAGTATTTGTTTTTCCCTTGCAGGAGATTCGGGGGTCGCCTTACCGGTAAGGCACAACAGCCGCAAGAGCAGCGCTACCCATTTCTGTCAGTGTGTGCAGCATTTTTTTGTGTGTCCAGACAACTGCCAGTGTCTGGGATTTTTAATTTGCGCACATATGTTGATGCATGGTTTTACACGGGGGCTGCACGGACACCGTGAAGGAATCCGCACTGGAAGTTGACTCGGGGAGAAAAATCCCTTTCCGCACCAGGGGTTCGAACCCGGGTCAGCATTGCGCCTGGCTTTTCAGTCGGACGCTCTACCAACTGAGCCATTCCGCCCCTGGTTGTGGTTGATCCTAACACAGCTGAGCGAAGCTGAGAGTTAAAGTAAGCGTGGTGCTTAAAAAAAATCAAAAAATCTTTGACGTTTTATTTTATTTTATTGTTATTTTAAATGTACCTTCTTGAGTCTTGAGCCCTTGCGTCAAAGGACAATTTTCATTTTTATGCTTTGTATATTGATGAATAATAAAGATTTATTTGATTTGATTTGATTTGATTTAACGTCCACAGAAGAGCGTTAGATATGCTCAAAGTATATTGTGAATTCTGGGGTCCCGATATTAATGTTAGGAAAACCGAAGTCATGATAGTTTCAAGGGGGAAGATCAGAAAAATGCCGAAATTCAATTTTAATGAGGAAACTGTGGACGTTGTTTGGGATTATAAATATTTGGGAGGTAAAATTTAACTATAATAACAAGTTTAAAAAGGCACAACAGTTACAGTTTTTACTTGCAAACAGGGCTATGTTTTCATTGTTAAGGAAATGTCAGCAGCTAAATTTGCCACTAGAACTTTAGAACTTTTTGAAAAATGTGTGCACCCAATCCTTTTCTATGGTTGTGAAATATGGGCGTGCGAGAAGATGGATGGAATCTCCAAACTACAGCTTCGGTTTTTAAAATTGATCTTAGGTGTCAAAGTTACAACCCCAACATGTATGGTGCTTGGGGAAGTGGGAAGATATCCGATAGAAATTGAAGCAAAATGCAGGATGTTAGGATTTTGGTATAGTTTGTGCAGTACCTCTCACTCTGAATCCCCCAAGATTTCTAACCTAATGTTTCAGCTATGTTCTAAGTTGTATTATGCAAGCGATTATAAACTCCCATGGCTTATGAAAGTGCATTCGTTATTAGATAGTTTAGGATTATCTTATATTTGGTCTAACCAAATCCATACCATCGAAAGTTTTAAACGTATAGTGAAGCAAAGACTAATGGACCAATTTATACAAGAATGGCAAAGCAGAGTAGCAGAAAATAGTGTTTGTAGTAATTATCGTTTATTTTAAAAAAAAAAATTGCTTTGAGGAATATCTAACCTATTTCCCATCTATCCTAAGACAAAGAATATTGAAATTTAGACTTAGTAACCATAGACTGCCAATCCAGCAAAGACGATCGTTAGGTATTCCAAGGGATGAAAGAATATGTACTGTTTGTGACAGTGGTGAGGTAGGAGATGAATTTCACTATTTGCTTAACTGTCCCAACGAAAATGTCAAGAGAAACCGTACTAAGTATGTTGATAAATATTACACACATCATCCCAACGTGCCCAAATTTTGTAGCCTCATGAATATGACGTCAAAATCTAAGAATGTTAAGCTTGCCAAATTTATTAGTTGTATTTTTGTTATTTTGATTAAGCCAATAATGAAACACAACGAAATAAGAAATATTTAATTTTTACGCCTTAGCCTTACATATTTATTACAACTTTGATTTGTGTTTGAGCATTTTTTCTTTTTATATATAAAGTGTGGTAGTTATTTATTAGAAGAACTCATGTACTTGTTCATAAGGAATGTCGTGTGCGAATGTAACTTCGCTTTCTAGCCCCCAGGGGCAAAAAGCTCAATAAAACCTTAAAAACCTTGAAAACCTTGAAACCATAAGGCTTATCAGGGACGGGGAGAAGAGGGGAAGGGGTATGGAGGTGGGGGAAGAGGGAGATTATATACCTATCGCTACACCGCTGTCACCACCAGAATGATTCCTGCATTAAGATGGGCAGCAATGAGAGCCAGTTTAATGTTTCAGTAGGAACTGATGGACAAACTCACAAGACAGTGTTCACAAACCACAATTTTCTGAACAGAAAGACGAGGCGAAGTGGTATCGAACCGAGGTCCTTCCGCTTACCAATTTAACACCTTACCGCTAGGCCAAACTGGCTCAATGCTGAGAGTTGCCTATGTATCTATATGTAAACGGTCGGTGGAAGTTTCAGGTTGGGAGTAAGGAACAACAAACGAGCCACAGCCAGAGGTTCTGGTTTTATTTCTTCTTTTCCTTTGGATGGTACATGCAAGAGGTCGTTGTTATTCCCTCTCGCTTCTCTCGCGCTCTCTCACTGACGTCCAATATAATAATACGTAAAACTTACGTAAAATAATTATTACAAATAAATGACGTCATAATCAACCTCCCCCACACCCAACAGAAGAAAAGCTAGAGAGTGACAAAGTGACATACAGAGTACACAGTGTGTGTGTGTGTGCGTGCGTGCGTGCGTGTGTGCGTGTGTGTGTGTGTGTGTGCGTGCGTGTGCGTGCGTGTACGTCCGTGTGCGTGCGTGCGCGCGTGCGTGCGTGCGCGCGTGCGCGCGTGCGTGCGTGCGTGCGTGCGTGCGTGCGTGCGTGCGTGCGTGTGCGTGTGTGTGTGTGTGTGTGTGTGTGTGTGTGTGTGTGTGTGTGTGTGTGACCGTTTGAAAACAAGCCTTACATGCGCGCTAGTCGTTATTTCCCCCCTTCACAGAACCATAATGTACTTTCACGCCTGATTTTTGAAACCTAAACAAATAAATGAATAAATACATAAATAAATGGCAAGGGTGTGGGGGTTGGGGGGGGGGGGGGGGGGGGGGCACTGGCTTTATTTCCGATTGGCCGGTGGCAGAAGCTAGTACCTTACCAGTCAGTGTAAGTGTGCAAAGGTGTGAAACACATAGATAAAAGGCCGCACACCACGCACAGAGAGGGGCATTTCTCCCGTCCTACCACCAGCTGTACCAGTTGGGTTATTGTTGCAGCTATGAATACTCAATTAGCTTCAGAGGTAGCTGTCTCGGGAAGCTATAATTATACGAATCTCCGATGTTTAACCCAGCGTGGGTTCCTCAGCGGTCACGCTTTTCCTCTCCCAGTTTCGAGTTTGTCACCGTCAATGACGTAAGAGGGCCGCAAAGTTATATGATGGCGGTCGCTTTTCATCGTCCTCTTCTTCTGTATAATTGAGCTTAAATGCCTTTATAAACACAATTTTGATAGTGACTGTGGAGCCACGTTCAGGACATCTCTCTCTCTCTCTCTCTCTCTCTCTCTCTCTCTCTCTCTCTCTCTCTCTCTCTCTCCTCTCACACACACACACACACACAACACACACACACACACACACACACACCACGCACGACACCACACACGACACACGCACGCACGCACGCACGCACGCACGCACGCACGCACGCACGCACACACACACACACACACACACACACACACACACACCACATATATACACACACAGGTATGTCAGGCAGCCGGATCTGAAAACTGTGCTGTTGTTCTTGTATCGAATTTACTGTTTCAAGAGCACAGATTGAAATTAATACAACAATATCCGTGTCCACTTGTAGTTTGTACCTTGCACTTAGTATGGAGAAAATGTGTTTTAAATCTCTCTCTCTCTCTCTCTCTCTCTCTCTCTCTCTCTCTCTCTCTCTCTCTCTGTAAAATAAAGTTTTCGAGTTGAGTTCTCTCTCTCTCTCTCTCTCTCTCTCTCTCTCTCTCTCTCTCTCTCTCTCTCTCTCTCTCCCTCCCTCCACGTAATCTGTGAAAACCAAAAAGAGGAATATGCCCGCAGTCTGTCTTTCTTGGCGTGGATCAATCGTAAACCTTAATTGTCTTGCCGACTGAGAACGATGGTTTTATGTCCTCGTCCAAAACTGCGATAGGCGCTGTCCCGCCGGTAACGCTATAAATGACAGTCGCCCGCCCCTCCCTCTGTCCCCGATTCATTGTGGATGAACAGCGCATCAGCGTAACAGCCGATTCTGCTCTCTTCCTTTGTGTTGTTTAACCGTGCGCTAACAATTGCAAAGATGCTGTAAGAGAAAGCGAAGTATACGCACTGGAGGTAGAGTTTGAGGCTTTGGCACATCGTTCGGCTAGACTGATAGGTAGACGTTCTGCTGCCCCCGTTGATCCAGGCCTTTTATGTGGCAACTTAATCTTTCAAGATCAACGTATGGATATGTCGGCTGACCATAATAAATATGGCTGAGTGAGAGAAAAATTTCTGAAGGGGTTTCCACTTGGCGACAGCTGGTGGTGCTGGATACAAGCCAAGAGTTGGTAAGTACAATTTATATGATGATAATAATAATAACAAGAGCAATAATGAGGTTTTTTTGAGAGTGTCTATATACTCTTCGAAAGCACAAAGCGCTGTAGTGTGAACAACGTAACACAAAATCCAGGAAAAGAGATAAGTCAATGCAACAATGTGATCTTTCTCCACACTCCTCCCTCTCTCTCTCGATCCCCTCTCTCCCCTTCCCTTACTCTCTCTCTTTCTCTCTCTATCTCTCTCCCCCACACGCATACAAACACACACACACCGAAAAAGCACCATGATAGCCAGAATCGTTAACTTGTTCAGCAGTCCAAATTCTGTTTGAAGAATAAGGTTTTAAGGTTGGATTTGAAAGGTTAAAATGATGAGTTGTGTCTGACAGAGGATGGGAGGAAATCAGCAACTGAGTAAGAGAAAGCTCGTTGCCCATGCTGCTTTCTGTTGAATGTTACTATGCCAAAAGATACAGTAATTTACTGTCAACTTGTGCGCGTGTACAGTAGCGTAACATCTTTTACACGGAATGCGTCGATGAAACAATCAGGTGGACAAAAAGAGGTAATTCTTCATACAGTTTACATAGTTGAACAGAGTAATCATTAATCTGAAACAGAACCTATTAGTTTCAGTTCATGATTCGCCAAGTTTAGCACCCTGCAGTATAATAATAGCCCTAGACTGGTCACATTAGTGTCACAGAAAGTCTAGCCCGGTCACATTAGTGTCGTAGAAAGTCTAGCCCGTAGCAATGCTTGGCATGGCACAGCCAGCACGATGATCTAGCAGTAGGCCACGTCATGAACTACCACCCTCGTTTTCAGTCCAGTAGCAATGCTTGGCATGGCACAGCCAGCACGATGATCTAGCAGTAGGCCACGTCATGAACTACCACCCTCGTTTTCAGTCCAGTAGCAATGCTTGGCATGGCACAGCCAGCACGATGATCTAGCAGTAGGCCACGTCATGAACTACCACCCTCGTTTTCAGTCCAGTAGCAATGCTTGGCATGGCACAGCCAGCACGATGATCTAGCAGTAGGCCACGTCATGAACTGCCACCCTCGTTTTCAGTCCAGTAGCAATGCTTGGCATGGCACAGCCAGCACGATGATCTAGCAGTAGGCCACGTCATGAACTGCCACCCTCGTTTTCAGTCCAGTAGCAATGCTTGGCATGGCACAGCCAGCACGATGATCTAGCAGTAGGCCACGTCATGAACTACCACCCTCGTTTTCAGTCCAGTAGCAATGCTTGGCATGGCACAGCCAGCACGATGATCTAGCAGTAGGCCACGTCATGAACTACCACCCTCGTTTTCAGTCCAGTAGCAATGTTTAAAAGCCAAAAATACGTAATCTTTTGCAAATAGGCCGTGTCAGGAACTAACCCCCCTTTTCAGGTCCAGAAACAATCTTGGTGGACAAAAAGACGGAATTTTCTAAAACATAGGAACAGAGTTTATGAACTAAAAAGAACCCCCGTTTTTCAGTCCAGTTTGCCCAAGTTTAGGGACCCAGCAGATAATAATAGCCCCGTGGCCAAATGTCACAGAAACTACCCCCTTTGTTTTCAGTCCAGTAGCAATGCTTGGCATGGCACAGCCAGCACGATGATCTAGCAGTAGGCCACGTCATGAACTGCCACCCTCGTTTTCAGTCCAGTAGCAATGCTTGGCATGGCACAGCCAGCACGATGATCTAGCAGTAGGCCACGTCATGAACTGCCACCCTCGTTTTCAGTCCAGTAGCAATGCTTGGCATGGCACAGCCAGCACGATGATCTAGCAGTAGGCCACGTCATGAACTACCACCCTCGTTTTCAGTCCAGTAGCAATGCTTGGCATGGCACAGCCAGCACGATGATCTAGCAGTAGGCCACGTCATGAACTACCACCCTCGTTTTCAGTCCAGTAGCAATGCTTGGCATGGCACAGCCAGCACGATGATCTAGCAGTAGGCCACGTCATGAACTGCCACCCTCGTTTTCAGTCCAGTAGCAATGCTTGGCATGGCACAGCCAGCACGATGATCTAGCAGTAGGCCACGTCATGAACTGCCACCCTCGTTTTCAGTCCAGTAGCAATGCTTAGCATGGCACAGCCAGCACGATGATCTAGCAGTAGGCCACGTCATGAACTGCCACCCTCGTTTTCAGTCCAGTAGCAATGCTTAGCATGGCACAGCCAGCACGATGATCTAGCAGTAGGCCACGTCATGAACTACCACCCTCGTTTTCAGGTCCAGGGTAGATGAGCTTGTAGCAGTGTTCGGTAAAATAACCAGAACGTTCATCTACCGGTACGTGAGCAACCAAATTCATGTTCCGTCCCAGGGTAGCCCAGCCTGTAGCAATGTTGGGTATCTTAGCCAGCACGATCATATACCCGTATAGCAACCAACTTCATGTTCCGTCCCAGGGTAGCCCAGCCTGTAGCAATGTTGGGTATCTTAGCCAGCACGATCATCTACCCGTATATCAACCACCACCTTCATGATCAGTTCCAGGATAGTCCAGCCTGTAACGTAGCAATGTTGTGCATAACAACCAGCACAGTCATCTACCCGTATATCAACCACCACCTTCATGATCCGTTCCAGGATAGTCCAGCCTGTAACGTAGCAGTGTTGTGTATAACAACTAGCACAGTCATCTACCCGTATATCAACCACCACCTTCATGATCAGTTCCAGGAAAGTTCAGCCTGCAGCAATGCTGGGTATAATCACCACGACCATCTACCCGTACATCAATCACCGCCTTCAGGGTCAATTCCAGGAAAGTCCAGCCTGTGGAAATGCTGGGCAGAGCCAGCGCAATCATTTACCCGAACACCATTAAATACGTTTATTTTCCATGAACATTCAGCCTGTGGCAGTACTGGGTGTAACACCCTTTTCATCTACGCGTACATATATACACCCTTTTCGTTTCCAGGAAAGTCCGGCCTGTAACAATGCTGGGCACAGCCAGCACGATCATCTACCCGTATATCATCCCCATGCTGCTGGGGAGGACGTTCGACCTGTTCACGGCGCAGGTCGGGGTGGACATCTTCCCCCAGGACACCATCCGGACCCCCATCCGGATCCACCGCAGTTACGTCACGTCGGACTTCAGGCTCATCCGCAACGACTCGGAGGCCAGAAGGTGCGAATGTCATTCCAGTGGAATACCTGGCCATAGACCAGCCTTACGGGAGGCCACCCGCGCCTCCGCCTTTTAACACCGCTGTATTCCCTTTTTAATTCCTTACACTCTGCATTTTTAATTCCTTACACTCTGCATTTTTAATTCTGCATTTTTAATTCCTTACACTCTGCATTTTTAATTCCTTACACTCTGCATTTTCATGTCCAGCAGTCGTTCACAGAAGATCGTCACGCAGGCGCCCTCTTATCGACCAGTGAAAGAAAGGCAGTCGTGGAGAATGGACGCTGTCCAGAGTGCCTTTGCACCAGAAGGTGCACGTCTCATTACAATGGAATATTTGAACAAGAATACCGCCCTTATGGGAGCCACCCGCGCCTCCGCCTTGTAACACCATTGTATTTCCTTTTTGATTCATTACTCTCTGCATTTTCATGTCCAACAATCGTTCAGCAAAGATCGTCACGCAGGCCCCCTCTTATCGACCAAAGAAAAAAGGCAGTTGTGGCGAATGGACACTGTCCAGTGTCTTTTGCCATCTATCGTTAGCGAAAGAACAGAAAGGGCTGCTATATCGCTTTGAAAAACCTTAATAATTAACGGGGCTGACAGCCGTAGGTCTCCCACCAGCCTCCACGACAATAGCCCCATATTCCTAGAAGACAACTTGGTAATAGGTACTAGGAAAGCCTAGCCTAGCCTACGATTTGTTTGCATTGTTCTTTGCCAGCGGTTTCACTGTGATCAATGAATAATCTGTAAACTACGAGGGCAGCTCAGGAAAGCGGGGTGGCTAGGGAGGGAGGAGGGGGAAGGGAAGGGGGGTGAGAGGAGGGGCGGGGAGTGGGGTTGCGTTGCAATGTTTATGCCTTTGTACTGACTTCCCTATTGACAGTCGCCCTGATATAACCGCACTGGTTGATTGGGCGTAAAACACCAACTTACTTACTTACTCTATTGACAGTATGAAACTGTTTCAAGGGCAGTGCGGTGACGTTGACCCTGCCATGGGCATTTTCGTTGTTTTGCTTCCGTGTCTGTGTTACGAAACTACTTCCATAGGCGCATTTTGTTACTCGTTGGAAACCACCCGTCAGCAAGGTCCAGAGTGCAACTCCGATGTGTTTGTTTCGTCAGGCTCTTTGTTTGCATGTATCTTGGTGAACGGGGTTGTTCTTTTGCAAAACTCTCTCTCTCTCTCTCTCTCTCTCTCTCTCTCTCTCTCTCTCTCTCTCTCTCTCTTGTCACTGCCTCTCTGTGTTCCTGTCTCGGCCTCTCTCTTTTTATTGGTCTTTCTCTGTCTTTTGCTGTCACCTTTCTTCTTATGTTCTTTTGTTATGGCTTTTATTAGGCCTCTGTTAGAACTCGATGAGCCAGGCGAACTTAGCTGTTCCATACGGCTGTGCGACGGTTCCCCTGCATGTCCAGAAATAAAATGCAGGTGCTGTGTCTCCCGCCACTCGGACAGCTGGATGTCCACCTCCGGGGTCTGACCTTGCCACAATTCACAGTAGGCCACAAGGGCTGAAAGTAACCCTTACACTGTTGCAGTCCTCACACCTCCGGCTTAGGCAGCCCATTTTTGTCTGTACTGGTCTCCTGAACCAGTCTTCTCCCCTCACTTTGTTTTTAAATAGAGAAGGTTTGCTCTACCTCGTTTTCGATCTGCCTCGTGAATATTCATCACCGGCCCTGGTCTTCTGAACCACTCTCTCCCTCCCCCTCCCCCCCCCCTTTAAAATAAAAATAAAAATGAAAGTATGCTCAACCTCGTTTTCGATCTGCCTGGTGAATATTCATTAAGAATGGTGCCCGGAAAAGGGAACGAAACAAAACGTGACAGTTGTCACCCGTGCGGTTATGGCTTGAACAACACGAGGGACTGTAACTTCACCGGGGTCTTTGGGCGTAAATAAAACTAATGAATCTGCCATACATACATTCTGCTTAATGTTCTCAGATGCTAGAAGGCATATTAGGGACAATCTGTAGAACAATCCTGTCCTGGATATAATTTTTCTCCCTCTTGGTTCTCCCTGTCACCCGTTAGCTGTTACGTTTGAAGGGTTTTGTTTCATACTCGATGTCGGCATATACATATTCGTGGATGTATATACTATTCACTTCTTTTCTTTGTATGCATTTTCCTTGCTCTCCTTTGCTCCAGAATCGCGGGGCCTGGCATGCTTTAATTTGTCTTAGTTCGTTTTTGTGTATCTCATTCTTGTTGCTGCTGATGTTGTTTTTTGTAACAAGAAAAGATGGGTCGCCTTTTATGAGAAATTACAAAAACGATACATCTCCTAGACTACTGACTGATCTTAGGCAAAATTCCTATTCTGTGTGTGTGTGTGTGTGTGTGTGTGTGTGTGTGTGTGTGTGTGTGTGTGTGCTTATCGGTCTCTCTCTGTCTCTGCCCCTCTCTGTCCCTGTCTGTCTGGCTCGGTCTCTCTCTGTTTATTGGTCTTTCTCTGTCTTTTGCTGTCACCCTTTCTCGCTGTGTCTCTGCATGTCTCTGCCTGCCTGCCTGCCTGTCTGTCTCGCTCAGTCTGCGTCTCACTACCATCCAACAGCAGTCAAATCGACGGTAAATCTAGATTTGTTTTGTTTCTTGTAGAAGGTAACTGTAAACGTTTCTAGCAGGGTGACACTACCCTCAACATGAACGCACATGCAAACCCCGTGCAACCCGTGAGGCACAAGAAGACTCATGAGCAATGAAAATATAGTTTTGTCGTCATCATGAAAAACGACGAAAAAAAAAAAAAAAAAAAAGGAGAGAGAGAGAGAGAGAGAAGATACCCTACTCGAGTGGCTTCATTTCAGTTTTCTGGGTATATCGGAGGACGTATCGCTGCGGGTGAAGTCTGGAGTCCTGAAGATCGGGGCGTCCGGAGACTACCTCAGGGACATCCAGAGGCGTGACAACTACGTGGAGATCCTGGTCAAGTCCACCTACGAGACGTTCACGGAGACGCTTCACGGGTCGACAGAGCCCATTGAGGACTGGGACCTGCTCAGCCCCAACTACCTGGGCACCCATTTCGTTCGCAGCATCACCTACGGCGGGATCCTGCTCGCCTCGCTCCGTCTCTACGTCGGCAGCAAGGTGGGCGCTAAGTCAGTCGGAACATGTCGCCATGTAACCATTTCCCCTGCCTCTAGGACGTCAGAATTATGTCAAGTCATTTTCTATCTGCTTATAGACAGTGCTGTGTGCATTTTTCTGCTTGAATTGCAGCTTTTCGAGTCATTCTCTATCTGCTTATAGGCGATGCTGTGCATTTTTCTGCTTGATTTGCAGCTTCTCTGGTTAACTTAATCTTTTCTCGAGACTATTGTTAGAATTAAGGAAGCTGCATCAAAAATGCAAAATATTGGCAGTGAACAGGTTAATCCATCTGCTTTTAAAGGGGTATCAGCCCTCTCGAAACATGTTTAGTCCCACAGGTAGAACACCACCACCCCTCCCAAAAAAGGACGTACCCCCTTTTAATAATTGAGGATTTTGTTGTATTGAGGATTTTGTTGTATTATGCTTCCTTGATTCTGCTGAATTTGGAAAACGAACACCTTGAACAATAATTAATTACCACAGTCAGACGTACAAATTTGAAATTTGGTTTCGAGGTGTGTAGGCGTGTGTCGGGTCGTTGAGTGAATGGCTGTAAAAACTAGTTCTCCAGCTTCACTATGAAATCAGCGGGGCATTTTAATTACAGCAAAATCCTCAGTTATATATGTTTTTATTTTGATCTCCTACACTCGTTGTACAAAAGTTGTGGTGAGCAGGTAATTATAGTTCATTGACCTGTGTTGTTTGTC
>JABMCL010001612.1:607500-615000 GCA_018857735.1 Alviniconcha marisindica | reverse complement strand
GTAGTCAGGGCCACCCGTTTCAGCAACAGCATCCTGTAGTCAGGGTCACCCGTTTCAGCAACAGCATCCTGTAGTCAGGGCCACCCGTTTCAGCAACAGCATCCTGTAGTCTGGGCCACCCGTTTCAGCAACAGCATCCTGTAGTCAGGGCTGCCCGTTTCAGCAACAGCATACTGTAGTCAGGGCCACCCGTTTGAGCAACAGCATACTGTAGTCAGGGCCACCCGTTTGAGCAACAGCATACTGTAGTCAGGGCCACCCGTTTGAGCAACAGCATACTGTAGTCAGGGCCACCCGTTTGAGCAACAGCATACTGTAGTCAGGGTCACCCGTTTGAGCAACAGCATCCTGTAGTCCTGGCCATCCGTTTGAGCAACAGCATCCTGTAGACATGGCCACCCGTTTCAGCGAAAGTCTCTTGTAGTCAGGGCCACCCGCTTCAGTAACAGCATCCTGTAGTCAGGGCCAACCGTTTCGGCAACAGCATCAGGGCCACCCGTTTCAGCATCCCCACAGGCCTGCACGATTCAGGAACGGCATCACGTGAACAGACGTTCACGGTTTATCAACATCAGCACGTGAAACGTACGCGGGTTCAGCAAATGTCGAGCAGACAGACTCCGATTCAATAACAACATTCCACAGACAGACTTGTATTCAACTGTTCAGCAGCGAGATGCATTTCTGAGATACATTCTGGTTGATGCGTACGTTTTGTGACTGTTCTTCTCCTTTGTGCTCGCGGCATGTCACAAATTATTTATCTCTGGACGACGCTAAATACATTATAGCCCTCTAAGTGGACAGTTATGAGTTCAACACTATCCATACAAATCTTGGCAGCATTAATGAGTGTGACACTAAGCATGTAACTGAACGATTATTGTGAATACGACAGCAACCAAAAAACTCTGTAATGAATAGCCTTAGACACTAAGCATGACGGATGTGCACGGTCGTGAAACTTTGCAGTACAGTAATCGCACACCCGTGAGCATCCATTGAAGATAGAATTGTTGTTTACCTCTTTATCGACCGTTGAGTTATTAAAACCCGATGGACATACCACGGGAACGTGTTCCCGTTGACAACCACTGAGCCATCGAGGAGGAGTTATGACAGATGAAGTAACCGATTTGGAAACTCTTGATGAGATTCTGCTTTATTAAAGAAACAAAATAGTAGTATTTTGTGTGTTTGTATGTATTCTCTGCATAACGACTATATATATATATTTTGTTGTTGTTGCGTGCATGTTGCTGATTGTGGCTTTTGCCTCCTATCGGAGGGGCTTTTTGCCGTCCTATCGAGGGGAAAACCCTTGTAAAAAATTGGAATACAAGAGGCACACACAGACAGAAAGAAGACAGCACCCAGACACACACACACACACACACCACACGCACACACAACACACAAAACCACACGACAGCACACACACACAGCACAAAAACACACACACACACACACACACACACACACACACACACACACACACACACACACACCACACACACACACACACACACACACACACACACACACACACACACACCACACACCACAAAACGACGACAGAGGCACATATTAGAAGTGAAAACACCACAGCTGAGGACTGCGAACGCACCTCCATCACGCACTGTCGCTGAACAGTAAGAAACAGGTTTACGCCCACCAACCAGCGGTATACAGGCTACCGAGCACAACGCTGGCAAACTGTGACAGAAAAATAATGTTTTCATCATTACACGTTACTGCGTTCTCGCTAGGCGTGTTCGAACTGACGCTCCAAGTCTGTACAATGCATAAACGGAGCCAAGATAACTTGTGTTGAGTGTGTGGTGGGTGTGGGGGTGGGGGGGAGAGGAGAGAGGCTGACATTATTAGAAGTGAAAATTCACCACAGCTGATGGGACTTGCGAACTGTCAGCCTCCATCATTCGCCACTGGTTCGCTGGAACAAGTAAGGTAAATTGGTGTTTTAGCCATCAACCAGTGGGGTAATCAGGGTACGCGGAGCAATATGCGCTGGCAAACTGTGAGAGAAAAATATAGTGTTTTTTGTCAGATTTGGGGAAAAACGTTATGTTGTCTGTGTTTCGTTGTCTGCTAGGCGTGTTCGAACTTGACGCTCCAAGCGTTAAAAATGAGCGGTAAATAACACGTGTGAGCAGAGAGAGAGGTTGAGGGTGTGTGTAGGTGGGTGTGTGTGTGTGTGTGTGTGTGTGTGAAGAGAGGAGAGAGAGAGAGAGAGAGAGAGAGAGAGAGGAAAGAAGAGAGAGAGAGAGAGAGGAGAGGGAAGAGAGAGAGAGATGTGTGTGGGGGGTGGTGTGTGTGGGAGAGAGGAGAGAGAGAGGGAGAAGGAGAGGGAGGAGAGAGGAGAAGAGAGAGAAGAGTGGGACCGAACATTACTACGGAAAGATAGATTTAGGCACGAATGGCGGTCGTGCAACCTGTCGTTGATGATAGGCCTACAATTAAACACAACTAAATGGTACAATAAAACCGAGTTAAAAATCAAAAGAAAACAATAACAAGAGAGAGAGAGAGAGAGAGAGAGAGAGAGAGAGAGAAGAGAATCCTTCGCAAGATCTTATTCTCGATACTAAACATGACACACCACACGTGCCAAAAACACACAGAAATACACTCACGTGACAACTACTAAGCCAATCAAAACAGAGTATTTTTGTGTGGTTGCTGCACGAGTTTTACGAAAATCACGTGTGACCGTAGCTCTTGCCCACTTGCCGTGGTTTTTAACCGACAAACCCGACAGTCCAGTCAACAGGTAAGTACCAGACGACATAAATTATCATTTCATCGAGGATTCAAGTTTGACAGGAAATCTTGAAAGCACTACATGCTTTAATTGCGTACACCCGGTCATTTTTCTTTTTGACTGTACTCGGCTCAGCTCCGGCGAAAACAGCGCCAAGTTTCGGCTTGAACCAAAGAAATGACGTGATTCGTTTGTGACTGTATTGCGCAAAGCGGCTTGAAATATTTTGTGTTTTGAAAACTGCCTTGAGAGATCCACCGTGTACCATCGGTTGGCGTCCTGGCCAGTTTGGACTGATACCACGCCGCGTAGACTGTGTGTGGGTCGGTGACTTGAGGTTATGTCTTTCACGCCCTTTGAAATGCAGGGTTCCGAGTTTTTTTTCCTTGTTTTTTCCCCCCCATTGTTCTGTACAGTCGTTCTTCAGTTCCAACCAAAATCCGATCCATGGGCTGAGAAAAAGCTGCTTATACGTGATATACTCTGGTGTTTTCTGGTGTCTCTGCGAGGTGGTACAACCCTGTGTGGTTGACGGGGCTCAAAGCACCGACTAATCAACTAACTGCGAGGTGAAATGACAATCTTTGATAGCACCAAAGAGTGAAAGCCCTGGCGAGGGCTGACCTGCCGGAGTATTTAGAATTCCTGGAAATAATGGCTGTGGTAAACAGACCGAGGCGTGGTGTGCTTCAGTGGTGGAATCGACATGAATGTAAAGAGACGTTTTTTTGTTCGCTTCAGTGACAGCACACGTACAACAAGGGACACTACAACTGAGGTAAGTTCAGAAAATTAATACTGATCTCAAGGTCGCCGTTTTCTTTCATTTTCACGTCTGCATGAAAGTAGTTGGAATTACGGGTCTTCAGTGATCAATGTATTGAATAATGCACTGACTTAAGTAACCTCAAAGGCTTGCTAAATGCCTGCCCAAAACTGGTCGCAGAAAAGTTGTCAGTCGGAGATTTTGTACAACTGAAATCCAAACCGGTCAAGTCCTCATTCACGGCGCCAAACTCTGTGTGTGTGTGTGGTGTGTGTGTGTGTGTGTGTGTGTGTGTGTGTGTGTGTGTGTGTGTGTGTGAGAGAGAGAGAGAGAGAGAGAGAGAGAGAGAAGAGGAGAGAGAGAGAGAGAGAGAGAGCAGTTATTATTGTTTAAAGCTTGTGCAGACATTGACTCTTCAGTGCTCTGATAATAATACGTTGTGTGTGTTTGGTGTGCTTTTAGTCTTTGTTGTCGTGTTAAAATATTAGTCTAGTGTTTATTCTACTTCTTTCTGTGCACCGTGAGACAAATTTCCTGGTAAAGTTGTACTGGGACAATACAGATTGTGATTCTGATCCCGGCTGCCTGCCGATAAAGAAGCGGACACTACAGTAAGCTTATTGCTCTTGATGCAATGCCGCACTGTGTACGCAGCCGTCCTTCCTAACCACAGCAAAAGCATGGAACCACTTGCCAGATACCGCAGTGACAGCAGACACTCCGGACAGAGTCATGTCAATGTCACGTGTGCTTCGAGTGTCACGTGCACTTCGGGCTCACGTTAGGTGTAAGCGCCTCGTCTTTTACATTGCAATACTGAAGAGTGCCAATGTGATACCCAAACTTATTGTCCCACTTGCAAGACCCCTTGTACAGTGGCAGAATAATCAGCTGGCTGACAGCGGCAACTGACTGGAAGAAGAACAAAGATGCCCTGCAGCATTGATGGTTCTATAATGTTCTTACTCGTACGCCGATTGTGTCCTCAAGACGGACGAGAAGAGAGCACATTTTCATGGTTCGACGAGCTTTATTGTCTCAGTGTTTCCAGTCAGTGTCGCTGTGTTTGACCAGGAAAGAGACCTGATTTTCGTAACGTGGTTTTTCGTAGTGTGTACAGAGAAGGGTTGGCGACTTGTAGGGTGGAGCGAAGAGAGAGAAGAGAAACGCCGCTGAGAATGGGACGAGACTGTTAATGGGAAACAACCCATGATTCTGTATGACAGTAGGTTGATCGCATTTCTTTCCCTTGGCTTAACAGTTCTGCTCGGTCGACGTTGGGGGTTCCTTCTCAGTTGTGACCCACGTTTACAGTTGCACTGTCAGTGTGTATGTGTGTGCACCCCACCCCGCCATCCCTCCAACAAAACACGCACCCTCGTCAAATACACAGTCACACCACACGCACACACACACACACACACACACACACACACACACACACACACACACACACACACACACACAGAGACACACACACACACACACATAAGCAGGCGAGTGTGCGCTCCACAAGGTCACACACACACACGCACGCACGCACGCACGCACGCACGCACACACAGACTCACACGTGCGCACGCATACCCTCCCATAAAGGAGAAGCATTATTGCCTTGAAATGTTTCTGTATGCAGACATTCTTTCCTTTTTACCATTCACTTGATTTCTTTGTCACATACAAAGAATATATGACCATATATGCATTGCAATTTTTGGTATGTCTTACTGGTTGAATATATATTGATTGACACTGATCACTTTGTCGTTTTCATTTCCCCATAATTATTGAGCTATTCAGATTAGTTTGTCATCTCTGTTCCACAGCGCGATCACTGGTCCACTCCTGTCATGTTATCATCTGTGTCACTGTGCGCTTATTGATTTTATTCAGTGCGCTATATCAGTTTTGTTTCACCGTGAATATTGATCCACTGTTATTGCATTATTCTCCTTGTTCTTCTTCTTCAGTATCCTGTCGTGATCCCAGTAGTTTGGGCAACATTCCACAAGTGGTGGTGTGCAAAAAGAAAAAAAGAAAAAAGAAAAGAAAAAAAGAATACAGTTCGTTTTCAGCCTGGATGTTTACAAGAGTGAATTATTGCATTACCTTCGCTATTTCACCGTAAAATAGTCTTATTGCTTTGTCTTTGTTTCATTGTGCGATCACACAGAACCGCTCTTATTGCGTTGTTATCTCTGTTTGATGGTAATTATTGGACTCACTCTTATTGCACTATTCCCCAAGGAAGAGATATGCGACATGATCACGTGATTGCTCTGTAAGTGTTGGATCCATTCTTATTGCGCTGTTCCCCAAAGAAAAGACGCCTGACTGCTCTGCAGTTATTCGGTCCAATCTTACTACGCTATTCCCCAAAGAAAAGACGCCTGATAACTCTGTAAGTATTGGCTGTCCCCCAAAGAAGAGAAAGGGGTGAGTGTAATTATTGGACCAACTTTTATTGCGCTGTTCCCCAAAGAAAGGACCAGGAGGCGTAATTGCTCAGTAATTATTGAATCCACTCTTACTGCGCGCTGTTCCCCAAAGAAAACACAGGGGTCATGACTCAGCTCTTGTTACGCTATCCTCCCCCCCCCCCCCCCCCCCAAAAAAAAAAAAAGAAGAAGAAAGAAAGAAAGAAAAAGACAAAAAAGACAGGGAGCGTGATCGCTGTGTAATTATTGGATCCACTCTTATTGCGCTATCCCTCAAACATACAAAAATGACAGGGGGCGTAACTGCTTTGTAATCATTGGATCCACTCTCTCCGCGTTATTCCCCAAAGAAGAGACAGGGGGCATAATTGCTCTGTAATCACTGGATCCACTCTTATTACGCTGTTCCCCAAAGAAGAAACAGGGGGCATAATTGCTCTGTAATCACTGGATCCACTCTTATTACGCTGTTCCCCAAAGAAGAGACAGGGGGCATAATTGCTCTGTAATCACTGGATCCACTCTTATTACGCTGTTCTCCAAAGAAGAGACAGGGGGCATAATTGCTCTGTAATCACTGGATCCACTCTTATTACGCTGTTCCCCAAAGAAGAGACAGGGGGCATAATTGCTCTGTAATCACTGGATCCGCTCTTATTACGCTGTTCCCCAAAGAAGAGACAGGGAGCATACTTGCTCTGTAATCACTGGATCCACTCTTATTACGCTGTTCGCCAAAGAAGAGACAGGGGGCATAACAGGGGGCAGGGGGCATAACTACTCTGTAATCACTGGATCCGCTCTTATTACGCTATTCCCCAAAGAAGCTCTGTAATCACTGGTTCCGCCCTTATTACGCTGTTAACCAAAGAAATTACAGGCGGTATAATTGCTCCGCCCTACAAGGAAAGGCGCACGTCGAACCCGAAGCAAGTTCTGGTCATTAAGGGCCATAGTGGGAAAATACTGCTTTTCCAATGTGCAGAGGCTCTCGACTGTCTCATCACTGGCTCGTCTGAGACCCTCCTACAGGACTAACTACAGAAAATCTTTATACTCCCTCCCCGCAATTGCCGACTAGAACAACCTTCAGAGGAAAAGAACTCCCCGCCCCGCCCCGCCCCACCCCGCCCCACCCCGCCCTCGAAGTCACAGAATCTTGAAAATGATGATTGCAGCCACTTAATGGGAGCAGAAGGGGAACGTCCGTCGCAATCAACATAAATGTACTCAGTTTAGGTGAATGCAGTCTGAAATAAATCCCTTGCAGGGCCTCCATGCAACTCAAGCTGTCCCTCCCGGTGAACACACACATAAAGTATTGATAAAAACAACAATTTAAGAAGACAATCCCCCCAAAAACAACAACAAACAAACAAAGAAACTAAAACCCAACCAAACAAAACAACAACAACAAGAAAACAAAACAAAAAAACGCACACAACAAAGACAAACACACGACACCTTTATTAATCATAATTACTTATAAAAATATTTTTCTTTCTTTCTCAATC
>JABMCL010001612.1:585000-602500 GCA_018857735.1 Alviniconcha marisindica | reverse complement strand
TCTGGACAATTTTCAAGGGTGGAGTTGGGCCATGTCACGCCTACAGCCTAGTGAAGGTGGCATTAGCAAGATATGGCACGTGAAGCATGTTCTCATTGGTTCTGAATTAATCCTTTTCCCTCGGTTCTCCTTCTGGTCTTGCCTTACGTTGGTCCGAACAGTGTTGGTGTCAAGATCATAACTGAACGTTTCAACTGGTTTTGAAATCCACGTGCATGCACAGGTCACTGTTTGCACACACCACGGTAAGTTATGATTGATGCTCTTGGTGCTTGACTCCTGGTCCCATTCTTCCTACTCTATATTGCCAACAGGGTAATGAACCAATCCTATAAACTAGTTGGTTAAGGTATGTGAACATTTGTGTCCCCTTGGTTACAAATGAGGCGTGATATGAGAGAGAGAGAGAGAGAGAGAGAGAGAGAGAGAGAGAGAGAGAGAGAGAGAGAGAGAGAAAAACAAAAACAAAGCCTCTATTTGCTTGCTTCGACTGAGCTTAATGCGATTTTTTTTAATCAAAACTTGTTCTGAGGGCGCAGCATGCACAAATGTACGTAACCTCCGCTCTAGAATCGGTCAGAACGTAGGTTTCGTGAAGGCGTTTTTGCATGTAATGTAGTTAGATGTCTATGCTCGCACCCTGTTGCTCTTGAACACTTAATGCCATATGCATCATAGTTGCTTTGTCTTTTCTGTTCATGACGATTGGCGTGCACAGGTGTGGTCAAAATTGTTTATTGAACCACGACCATTTGTTTCTGATGACGTGTGGGTCCTTTGATTTTGGTCTTTATTTTGATGCGCGCTATAAGTGCTGTACACCGACAGGGCCCAATCTTGGGTGTAGCGTCAGAGGACAAGGGGGAGCACTCGATGTTTCAAGGGCAGCGTGCCTTAACGTTTTCTGCTATCTTATATTAACTGTCTCCTGGGCTAAGTTGTTCCAATCGATTGGTGGTCCGTGGGAAAAGAGTATCTGTAGACAGCAGTTTTTGTGGGCCCTGCTCTAGAATACTGCGAGTTGTTTCTTGCGTGGCCTATCACTATATTATTTCTTGTCTTGAAGTCTTGGGTTTGGGGCTTTGATCAGTCATAGACCGTTATTGGTGCCAGAAGATCATTTGCAGGGATTGCAGGTGTCAGACCTTTGACTATCTTGAAGAAAAAGGTCGGTCGTTGCTATTGTTTTCTATTTTGAAGCGGCTGCAGTCTGAGGTCTCTCAGCATGTTCGTGACACATCTAGGGGTTATGCTGGGTTTGATTTAGTGCTAACAATTGGACCATTAAGGATCTGCGGAACTAAACCCAAAGCATAAGGAAGAGCAGTTGCAATGTAGGAAAGCACGGGAATCAAACAAACAGGAAACAAATTCAGACAGTTTCAAAAGTAACGTCTTCATCATTCACAGAACGAACGCAAATACTATTTAATGACGAAGAGAATATCAGAAACAAAATGACAAGGGTACAGAACTAATCAAAATTGTTCCAGTTTATTGTCATAATAAAACAACAGTTAGCAGATACTTAAAAAGATTGTTTTCAGATGGACACGGTTTGGTATATGTACATTAGAGAGAGAGAGAGAGAGAGAGAGAGAGAGAGAGAGAGAGAGAGAGAGAGAGAGAGAGAGAGAGATCACTCTTATTCGACGACAGTGAAAGTAAACGGACAAAGCATCTGTTAATAGAGACCGTGTCGGATCTACAGCTGCACAAAGGGTTGACTTTCAGACACAGCGAACGGTTCTCTGTACAACACTGCGTAGGAGCTACGCGACCAGAATGGCAGCAGGCGGAGCAGCGTGGCTACATAACTACTTGGAGATCAGTACAGCAAATAACAGAAATAAAACCTGACACTCCACCGCCAATTAGAGAGAGAGAGAGAGAGAGAGAGAGAGAGAGAGAGAGAGAGAGAGAGAGAGAGAGAGAGAGTAAAATAAAATAAAAGATAAAAAAGTGATGTTCTCTGTGGTCTTTGTCCGACAAGAAACGGATGCCAGGCCAGAAGTCGTCTGCCGCAGGTTGGAGTTATACTGTGCAATATTCGCCTTTAGGCAGTTTTGTGCTCTGTCCACTTGAAACAGTGCTAAGTATTATTCTCCTTGAAGCAGTAGTACGAACTATTCACTCTGAAGCAGTATTGTGAGCTTTTCCCATTGAAGCAGTATTGTGAACTATTCTGCTTAAAGCAATGTCTCGTTGTGTACTTTTCCGTTTAAAATTAATAAAATCGTAAATTTGTTTGAACAAAATTGTATACTGTTCTTGCCTGTTCCGCCCTGTTTTTCGTCTCATTTGACCCCCCCGAAAAAATAAATAAATAAAACACAAAGACAAAATGTGTGGGTAGTATCACACGTATTGCACAGTAACATTAAATATGCACCATTTCCGGCGGAAATACTAAGAACTGTATGCTTTTTCAGCAACAACAAAGGGGAAAAAGGAGGACAAAGTCAGTGTCCCAGTAATTTGTGGATTATCGATTGCGCATCGAATCTTTTAAAAAATTAAATAAAAGCTCAAGAAACCCCCCAAAACAAACTGCAAACATCGGTTTAGTACTAACAGAGTAATGCTTAGAATTAACAAACGGAAGATATCACATTTCCCGACAAAAACACAAACAACTAAAGTAGCAACATGTAGACCTTTTGGTTGTTATCCATAACAAAAATCATTCTTAAATTGAAAACAAATCAAAGCACAACAACAAACAAACAGTAAGGTAACGGTCGTCGGGAAATACACAGTGAAGAAACAAGGACCATGGCTTGCGCGGAGCAACACAGGAACAATAACGCCAGCCACCACAGAACAAAATACCTTCTAAAATCATGTGGACAAGGACGAAAGCCTCCCCCTTCCACTTCCTCGACCCCCTCCCCCTCCCCCAACCCCATCAAATAATCAAACAAGCAATTCAGTATTCTCCCCCTGCAGTCCCTGCTCCACCCCGTCGCTTCATTTGCAACCCTTCTGCTGCCTCTTTGTATAGCCCTTTCTGTCCTTGTTTTATTGTTATTGTTATCATTATTACCATAGTTTTTGTTTGTCCCAAAGAGCGCACATTGCGCCAAAAGCAGCGACAGTTTCTGTTCAAGTCTTGTCTTCAGGCGAGACAGGTTCACCGTGTTATTGATTTCATTACACTCGGAAACCGCGAACACTAAAAGCAGCAGCAGATCAACATCAGACACCCGATGGATCAAACTCTACCTGTAAGAAACACTGAGCCCGCCTTGCTTGTAACACAAGTGACTACAGTAACATGGAAGTGGTGCTTCAGATGAAACGACAGACGATTAAAGCACAAGCTTAGCCGTCGCGCTTATGCGTGTGCAGTACATTAGCAGCAAACCTTAGGTGGGGCTGGGTGGGGTGGGGGTTGGTTGGGGGTGGGGTGGGGAGCAGGGGGAGCGTTGGGGGGATGGGGGGGGGGGGGGGGGGGGGGGGGGGGGGGGGAGGTAGCGGGGAAGTAAAACGAGAGAAGTGGCAGGATGGTTACGGTCAATCTGCCCGACAGGAGGATGGAGGCGGAGGTGACTTTCTCGAACGCTCCCGTAAACTCTTTTTGTGTGTGTTTCTCCTACTCCCTGTGAGAGAGATCAAGCGATCACCTCACTCCTGAACTAATACTACTAAAGTTCTGAATCTGAATCATATCAAATCCTCTCTCCTCCACGGCTTTGAATGATCTGACAGCATGATTTCGTTTCGTCATTGTCAGAACGCCCCACAGTCAGCACATGGCGTAGTGTGTACAGCTTACAAGGAAGATGTTGAAATATATGCTCGAAAGCACACACAAAACAAAAACGACTCTGAACACACACACACACACACACACACACACACACACACACACACACACACACACACACACACACACAAACACACACACACAAAGAGAGAGAGAGAGAGAGAGAGAGAGAGAGAGAGAGAGAGAGAGAGAGAGAGAGAGATGTCAGTGTTACGCTGGTATTACCAATATATTGCCCAGAGCTGCTAAATTTAATTAACTAATAAACATATTGCCCGTTTGACAACAAACGATTTTCATGAGATATAAGAACAACAGCAATTAAAACAGAAATGTGGGTCACCAAATATCGTTTTACCAACAACAACAAAAACACCCCATCCCCCAAACAAAGAACAACAACAAAAAAGAAAAGAATAAAAGAAAAGCAACAACCCTCCAAAACGCGGTTAAATGAACAGAAGCTCAAGCTGCGACGACGAAGCATCTACTCAAGCAAGTGAGAGAGAAAAAACACACCCCAAAACAACAACAGCAAAAGAACGAAACAAACAGCGAAAACAAACAACTGCCTTTAAAAACAAACAAAACAACCCCTCTCCTTCAATAAAAAAACAAAAACAAAAACTTTTTTTTTTAAAGAGAGAAAAAAAGGGTGGGGTGGGGTGGGGGGTGGGGGGGGGAACAAAAGAGCGTGTAACACATTCCATCATTTTATAAAATAATCAGAACTCGCTTTAAGAACGCTGATAAATAGTAGACAAGGCATTGACTGACGGACAACGGAAAGAGTGGAGGAGACCTTCAGACGCCAATCACTGTTACCCACTTGTGTGCTTTGACACCTTGCTCAGATAACGCGCAGGCTTGCAGTAGAAGCACGGTATGGGGTTCGTTGCCCAAACCGTTTTGTACAACGTTGTCACCTCAGTGTGATGTTCAAACACTGATACAGTGGAACGGCGTGCGTGGTCAGTCAGTATTAACTGGCTCACACACACGCTTTTTGAACTGGGTCTACACCTCTGCAGCTTGTCAGCAGGTAGTCAGTCGTTAGGAAACACTGGTGGAGCTAACTGGCCAAAGAGAACTCACCCTGTTCTTCTCCCGTGTCAGTGATGGGCCAGGCTAAGGGGAGCGGTCGCTGGCACCGGTCACAGAACTGTCGTGGTCCGGGTCGTCTCACAACACAGGAGTAAAGTTACACGGTGCCCAAAAGAGACAAAGGCGCAAGAATAGGTCATCAAACACACACAGACACACACACACACACACACACAGACAGACAGACAGACAGACAGACAGACAGACAGACAGACAGACAGACAGACAGACAGACACACACACACGCACGCACGCACGCACGCACGCACAGAAGGGAGAAAGAACCGAGTGGAAGAGATGAAGAGCTAAAAGGAGTACATGTCTGATGAAGCATAGCCTACTGAAAGTGGCAATTTGCTAGGTGGTATTCTGCTTAGTGGGTACTACAGGACGTGTATGTTGACAAACAAAACACACGAGAGGAAATTCGGATGCACCGGAGTGGTATCTGTTGACCCCTTTCGCCGTCCAAGATTGTGTGCTGTGCTGCTAATGCAGTTCCCACAGAGAGAGCCTCGGACACGAGTCAAACCAGACAGAAATGACGATTTTCTGAAACTTTGTCTTCTGTGCATGCATGCATGAACAGCCAGAATTCGAGCAGGTGGGCCTATGGCATCTGTCTCGATGGGAAACAATTCACCATGGACGTTATACTATACCACGAGGGCAAGGAAAGGGTTAAACACCCCGCCAGTTCATTATGGTGCTGTGAAAACTATTCACTACACAAACAAGTGATACACACTAAAATGGCAAAATGAGTTGGACACAATGCCCACTTGCTGTAACTGATCCTTAAGCCGTAACCAACGTACACCAATTTATATTTTAAGTATAAAAATAAACATAATTTCGTTTGTATTTTTTTCCTAACATAATTTCGTGTGTATTTTTTCATCAATGTAAATCTCAGCGTTGCCTCATTTCTGTCTGGTGTTATTTTGAGAAGAATAGTAAATCTGGCTTGCAAAATTGTCGACGGGAAATGCACGCGTTGTTGTGAAATCCCAAGTTACCTATCAGAGCGGCGGAGCTGACACCGCAGAGAGAGAGAGAGAGAGAGAGAGAGAGAGAGAGAGAGAGAGAGAGAGAGAGAGAGAGAGAGAGAGACTTAAAGTAGAGAGAGAGAGAGAGAGAGAGAGAGAGAGAGAGAGAGAGAGAGAGAGAGGGTGGCTTTTACGGCATCACTGGAAAAAGGGATTTAAAAGTGGCTTTCAAAGAATGACGGATGACCAGTATAGCTGTCAGGATTTGTGTAAGCAATATAAGCAATATTCATAACTCACTCCCCTATTTTCTCTCTGCCAATGGAATCGTAAAGGGAGAGAGAGAGAGAGAGAGAGAGAGAGAGAAGAGAGAGAGAGAGAGAGAGAGAGAGAGATTTAAAACACATTTTTTCCATACTGAGTGCAAGGTACAAACTAGAAGTGGACACGGACATTGCAGGATTAATTTCAACCTGTGCCCTTGAAACAGTAAATTCAATACAAGAACAACAGCACAGTTTTCAGATCCGGCTGCCTGTCACACATGTCGGCAATGTCTGGAAGCACTTACGACAGCTGCTGTCGTAGGCTACGCGGTGCCTCACACGTTTAGCCTTTGTCTCAGAAAGTGCTAGCAAACAACTGGCGTGATGCACCACTGGGCTGTGTAATCAGTCATGGGCACTGACGCTCCGAGTGCGAAGAGACTGCAGCAAGGTGGCAAAATGAGGAAACCGTTGGGGCGATGCGCCGTGGTGGTGTTTGTGGCGACGGTGGAACCGGATGGGCGGAATGAGGGTGGGTCTGGGTGGATGCAGAACAATAAACCTTGTGAGGGTGGGTCTGGGTGGATGCAGAACAATGAACCTTTTAAGGGTGGGTCTAGGTGGATGCAGAACAATGAACCATATGAAGGTGGGTATAGGTGCATGCAGAACAATGAACCTTGTGAGGGTGGGTCTGGCCGGGTGGATGCAGAACCACGAAACCTTGTGACTGCCGTATCGAAGGATGATTCCGATTTGTTGGACAACGTACACCTGTTCCCGCCCCCTTGTGAGAGTGTAGGGTAGACTGCTAGTGTGTGTTAGTACGGTAGACCTACATGTCACTTACGCCTTTGACCACATCCCTGGCCATGGACGTAATCCATACTGGAACGGAAAATAGACGGCCACAAGCCCAGTGCAATTCTATGCGATCGCCCTGATATAACCGTAATGGTTGACTGGGCGTAAAACACCAAATTACTTACTGCAAGTCTATGCGATGGCATTTTTTTTTCTCTCCGTCTGGTGGAGTTTTTTTCGGACGTAGGATTAATTGCCCCTTTGGTGTGTCAGTTGGTGGGTCGAAACTGAGACCGAAAGAATATCATTCCGTGGTGGTGGCAAACCGTATGCGACGACATTTAGTTTTTGGCAGTCTGGTTATTAAGGTGGAGTTTTTTTTTTCGGACGTAGGATTAATTGCCCCTTTGGTGTGTCAGTTGGTGGGTCGGAACTGAGACTGGAAGAGTATCATTCTGTGGTGGTGGCAAACCAGCACCACAGTGCACAGGCACTCTGCCATGCCGGTACATTTCTTTAGGCTGTTGCACTAAGCAGTTTACTCTTCATCTGGCCATGGTCGCTCTTGGTTATGGAGGGGGAAAAAAAGGAAACAAAACGAACGCGTAGTATGAAAACAAAGGATCTGTATTAGCTGGCAGTTCTAATAAATACGAAATTCAACAATAACAAAGAGAAAATGTATTATATACGAAAGTAATTTAATACACATATTGATTAATACACACAACGGTCACTATCGTTTTGGTAAGCATTATTTTGCAGTACACGTCAGTCTGTTCGTTTGCCTGGTCACTGAATTTGCCGCTGCAGAGAGCGCATGGCGTAGCGTTTGCCTGTGTGGTCATTTGGCGCAGTGCTGCCCCCATTCGGCCATCGCTGTTACTGCGCATCCAAGCCGAATAACTCTTGCGACGACACGATTCTGTCCCCTGCAACAAAAGAAAAACAATGAGAAAAAACAAAAACAACAATACTGTATAGATAGATCTACATTGTGTTTGTGTTTGCAGGGTTGAAAATGACATGACTGAAGCTCAGTTTGAGTCTCTTTCCCCCTCTCACTCCCCTGCCACTAATTTATCCATTATGCAGAGTAGCGCCAGAAACTGAATTACTTTTTGTCCTCTGTTGCCCAGTGGTAAGTAAGAGCTTTAAGACTGCAATTCATCCCTCCAAAATTCTACAAATTTCCAAGTCTTTTTTGATTAAACCTGCTGCTGGCATTCACCAATGAAAAGATCTGTGAGAAATGTGTTTGTTGTATTTGTACAGAGCTTTTAAGTTGCGTAGCATTTTAAGTTCTTACTTCAAGCATACTGTCATGTTAAGTATCGAGTTCAAGCACATTGTCGTTAGTTTTTTTCTTCTTCTCTTTTTCATATGCGTAATTACAGTATATGCTGTGAGGTGGTAGGTCATCCCACCTGCACCTAAGCACAGTTATGTAGCGTAGTCATGTTAGGAGGGCGCCATCTAAACACAGTTATATACATGGACTTGCATATATATATATATATATATCTATATATATATATATATATATATATATATATAGGTCCATGGTTATATACATGGCGTTGTCATGCTAGGAAGGCTTGCTGGTTTCGATACGAGTTGTCTCCGAAGAGGGACTGGCGGGGACCGAAATCGCAGGAGATGGAGGAAGAGGGAGACTACCTATCGCTACACTGTCACTAATAGAATGATGTCAGCATTAAGATGGAGTGGGAGGGGGGAAGAGCGGGGGGGGGGGGGGGGGGGGGGTTATGGGTCGTCGCAGTGACCCGATAGTCCAACGGCGGTACCACAGCAACAGATCTATTTGTGTACACTGCGCCATCGTGGAACGGCAACTCATTTTTGTAACGTTTCCTAGCCGTTTGTCCAGAACAGTGGGTATGTTTTCGGAGGTACTGTGACCTAGGATGTTGATGGACTGTTATTCTGTTTATAAAACGGATCGCTCTGCTCTGTACTAAAATTGCGTGAAAATGTTTCGTTATCTGTTTACAGCTGCTTGCTTTTGCATCACAATAAATTATTTGCTGCTTCAAGAAACCAGCAACCACGCCCCTCCCCCTTCCCCTCCCTCCCACCCCACACACGCGCTCAAAAGGACTACTTCTTGCACGCCAGTTGCGAGCTATATCGCAGGGGATTCGGGTCTTGCTGTTGTGTCACTTCTTTATACGTCTGACGTCAATCGAGCGCTGTTAATTCGTTTTGCCTGTTGAGCCAGAGCACAGTTTCCATTTTTAAGCATCCTAGCTTCCTTACTCCGACCGGGCAAGCTTCTCCGGCGTTTTGTTCTCAGCCTCGTCACAAAAACAGAAGCTTTTTTTGGAAATGAATTCTGGCGCCAACTGACGTGTTTTAGCTTTGTTTGTTTTTTGGATCTGTTGATAGTTAGCCTCAGCCATTCTCTCGTTTGTCGAGTAAAGGGAGGGGAAGGAGAGGAGATGCTTATCTTTCCGAAGCGACACCCAAGCAACGTGCTCGATGTCGCCGTAGTTTTGTCCATAAAGGGCAAACGAGCAGTTCTTCATCAGAAAAAAAGAAACCCTATCCCCAACGCCGCGTAAGGTTTCCGCTAAGAACAGTCTGGGCAAACAAAGTTGTCTTGCACGTACAACCCGGCTCCGTTTGGAGGGCTAATGTTTGTTGTAAGGCCGTCCAGAGCGTCGTGATTGCCGTCCGACCGCGGCTGAAACAATGTTAACCACTGGACAGACGGACAACGAAGGCATTGTGTTTTGGTCGTCTGACGACTCAGTTGCGCTCCCAGTTTTCGCGAATGCAGTCCGTGATTTCCGTGATCGACGATCATCGACTGTGTGCATGCATACCGACTGGGTCCTAGCAGGCCTCAGGATACGGCTACAGCAGCGACGACAGGAACAACAGAGACCAGAGGAAAGAACGAGATGCACACACACATGACCCCTCCCTCCTTCCCCCGCCCACTCCCCGGATGGATTTTCGTTTGTAGCTTCTACAACCCTGTCCTTGTCAGCGCTGAGGCTAATCATGACACACAACTGTGGGCTCTTTGTCTCACTGTGTGTGTGTGTGTGTGTGTGTGTGTGTGTGTGTGTGTGTGTGTGTGTGTGTGTGTGTGTGTGTGTGTGTGTGTGTGTGTGAGAGAGAGAGAAGGAGAGAGAGAGAGAGAGAGAGAGAGAGAGAGAGAGAGAGAGAATTAATGGTGATACATAGCACAGTACTATAATTGGCAGTCGGTGACACAGAACCAGAGCTGCAGCAACAAGCGTGCACTTTGCCGCGACAACTTTACTTTTGCAGCTGCGCAAATGGATGCAACCTCGTGGCGACAAAATCAAACCCGCATTGAGAATACTGCATCCCTTTTTAACAGCGACAGATATTTGCGGCTGCAACAGGGCAGACTCGGGGCTTTGACGCCGAAGGTCGCTTTTGCACTTGTAAATATTACGCGGTTTTCAGCTGCAAAAATGAGCCAGTTTGTTTTTGTTGCAAAGTGAATTCTTTGGCTGGAAAACTGCCATCCGTGTGTCGCTGGAAGGTGCACGCTTGCCACCTGAAACGTTTACTTTGGAGCAACATATTTTGCTGCTGCAACACTCGAAGTGTAGCAGCAACCGCCACTAACAGAGCAAGTCCCTTAATCCTATACACTCAAATTGTGGCAGCGGAGGGGACGAAAGAGTGAAGGCTCGACCGCGGATACCGCCCGAAAAAGACCGGAGAGACCGTGGACCGCCGCCAGAACAATGGAAGTGTTTAAGGCGGTGTCCCTCGCCATTGCCCAGCGACTAGTGCACTGCGCAATTGCTGTTTCAACTGCCGTGCTTGGGCAGAGTCACAAGGACAATGTCCGTTGCACTGCTGTTGAGGAACAAATCGAAGCGAAAGAAGTCCAACTTTCGCAGCCCAGCTCCACCTCCCTACTCATGATCTCTTCTGGGCTAACTTGAAGGTCCAGCTCCACCTCCCTCCTCTGGATCTCTTGATCTTTTGATCTCGCCTGGAACCTTGTAACAAAGGGATGTGCCGAATACATTTACTTGAGAGTCTGGAAGCAAGAGTTTGGATGCAACAGGGTGTGCCGTACGTACTGTACTTTTGAGAGGTTGGAGGCAGCGGCATGTGCTGTAAATATCGACATTCTTGCATCACTAATCAAAGTGATTCACAACAAACTGATGTGGCAAACGAGGACGAACAAGAAAGCAAACTGACCTGCCTTGCTGCGGTAGAAATGATTCCTTTGTTGACTAATTACGGCTCGTGTTAAGTTCTAACCAATTATTTAACTGCAGGTCCATAACCTTGGTTATTGATGCGGCATTCGACTGTTTGACAACATCAGAAAGGAAAGCAAAACACCGTGCAGGGTATTTCTACCCCAGGCTCTTTCTGTATCATTTGTTGTTCTAATTTCGCACCAGTCAATGGCAGAGAGAACCAGCTGTCGACAATCGCATGGCGGCCTGATCTCAGACACTGTAGGTAACTTCAAAGCTAAACATTTGAGGACTGACCGTTTTCCGACCAACTTTCCATTCTTGTCCCAGAATTTCAACCGAGCTCTGTGCATAACAGTAGCCGATGGGCTAAAACAGTGGTTTTTCGATTAATGAGTAAAATAAACAACTGATGACAGAATAAGGTAAAAAAGAAAAGAGGCTAGAAGGAGGAAGAGGAGGGGGGGGGGGGGGGGGGAGAGAGAGAGAGAGAGAGAGAGAGAGAGAGAGAGAGAGAGAGAGAGAGTGAGTTTTCTCGGATCCGCTGCACAGTGCCTTTCCATGATGGCAATAATACATGATAATAATAATAAATTTGATTTATAATGCGCATGGCCCAGTTATAAAAACGAGCTTCAAGCACAGTACAGCTTCACACATCAGACTCATAATACATAGCTACCTGGTAAACAGCTACTTGACTTTTATCGTCTAGTCAACCGCGAATGCCTTATCTTTGCGAACACGTTAGATCAGAAGCAGAAAAAAGAGTAAAAACCCCGACCTAAAATCGAAACGTTTGAAGTGGATTGGGAAAAATGAAGTTGAATAAACCATGAAGGCAGAAATGGGAAACGAATTCCCGGCTGAAGGCGAAGAGCGCAGGCTTAAAAGAAAGAACTTTTGACTTCTGGTTTCTTCAGCAGATGGGGCCTAAACTTCTGCATCTACGCTACCTAACCACAGGGCTACCATACCGATGTGTTTCAGTGATTTGCTCACAGTACGCTACCTAACCACAGGGCTACCATACCGATGTGTTTCAGTGATTTGCTAACAGTACGCTACCTAACTACAGGGCTACCATACCGATGTGTTTCAGTGATTTGCTGACAGTACGCTACCTAACTACAGGGCTACCATACCGATGTGTTTAGTGATTTGCTGACAGTACGCTACCTAACTACAGGGCTACCATACCGATGTGTTTAGTGATTTGCTGATACTACGCTACCTAACCTCAGGGCTACCATACCGATGTGTTCCAGTGATTTGCTGACAGTACGCTACGTAAACACAGGGCTGCCATACCGCTGTTTTTCAGTGATTTGCTGGAAGTCCGCTACGTAAACACAAGGCTACCATACCGCTGTGTTTCAGTGAGCATGTCCGAGATTTTCTTGCCTTAGTTTATTCAAATGAAAGTAAATATCCCGAGAGATGCAATACAGCTTCCCGAACAGCCTATGACTACATATACAATTCTCTGATCTTTCATAAGAAAGGAGTTCGTTGTTGACACAGACACATAAAGACACATGCACAGAGAGAGAGCGAGCGAGCGAGCGAGCGAGCGAGAGAGAGAGAGAGAGAGAGAGAGAGAGAGAGAGAGAGAGAGAGAGAGAGAGAGAGTGGGGGTGGGGTATGTCCACATAAAAAACAAACACATAATATATTAACTTTTTTGTGTGGTAATGCCGAGCTTTTACACGAAACTTCTAAAGCAAAAAAAAACACACCCACACACACACACACCAAAAACGAACAACGATTGGCATATGGCAATGTTAGCAGGAGAAGCTCCTGTTTCCGGCCTTTGTCTGGTAGCGTTTAGGGTGTATCGATTGGATCAGTAAAACCGATACTTCAAAGCACAGGAAGGCCAAACAATCAACCATGTAATCAAACACAATTGCTCTGGAAACAGTGCTTCGTCTTGCTTTGCACGTGCTAACAAAGTCGCCGCGGCATTTCGCAATAAAAAAAGTCCTTCGGAAAAATAAAGTTACAATATTATTTCCAGGACACGCACAGTATTTGAAGGCAAAAAATGGTAAAAGAAGGAAGAAGGGGAAACGAAAGAAGGATAAACCACAAAAGGAGAAACAAAATATGGGTGTAATGTATCAAATTGCTGAACTTTTCATCCACTCGACAACGCGTTTTCTGCGCGTGCATTTTTGTAGTGCTAACTTTAATTGCACGACTGAAAAATCACGCGAGTATATGCATTCTTCCTGCGAGAGAACAAAACAACAAAACAACAACAGCACACCACACACAAAAAGACCAACATTTAAGGCCGGCTTTTGCCGGAAATGCTGTAAACGACATTTCTCACACATTCCTTGCAATTTTTGTTCAGAAAGAGAATGTCACTGTGGTGTCCACAAAATTGCAGGTGACGTTAATACTGCTTTTTCGATCAGGGCCAATATGTATGAAAAACAAATACAATTAAAAGATGGATGCCCTAATCTCGATTAGCGCTAAAGAGTACATAACTCCGGCTCTCCGTCCATATGCACGAGTCGTCACAAGTCTCAAAAATAGCTGTTTGCTTTTGTTCATGTTTAGATCGGGAAAGTCCCTTGTTTTGCGAGCAATGCAGCGAAAATTACGTCGAAAACTCGAAACCAGTTGGACACCCTTTGACAACAGCCTTGTCAGTTTCAAAGAGTCGATTGTAGCTAACGCCAGTGACCCAATCAGGGCTCCCATTAGCGTGTATTTTAAGGAGGTCCCTGGGACTCCCTGCTACAATTTTTAGAGGGTCCCTGGGTAGTTTTAAAGGGCCAAGTCTAATACGAAACGGCAGCTGTGCTGAAGTATTCTGCTTTGCATATTATGATGTCCTTTGTTCCTTCAACAACTCAGTTCCGGTTTCACTTCTCTCAGACAATGACACTTTTAGTTGTACACTTTCAGGTATGTTGGCTCATCATAGCATTAACAGGTTTATTCAAAGGCCTATTCTCGTAGTTGAAAGTTCTCCATGTCGGTAGTACTCTGGTGGTTGGCAGCCCTGCCAACTCTGTAGTAGCATCCATCGGTCAGTATGAAAAGAATTTTTAAGCAGCCGCATAAAAAGCAAATGTGTGGCATATTCAAACACTAGACCATTATAAATATTTGTCTGAAAGTGAAACAAATTAGAATAACTTTCTGAATCTGTGGAACAGATCGAAACCAAACAGAGAATGGAGAAAGCTCTCATCTTTGCAAATTGCAAATGGGGAGCAGGGTAAGACACATAGCTAAGGCTGATTCTGTAATTAATGGTGTGTATTGTCTTAACATCATTCAAAATGTAAGTTGCCTCCCTTGATAACTATGGTGCCGCTGAATAAATTCACTGTAGAAACTGCATTGATCGTTTTTTGACAGCTGAAAATTCACAACAAATTATTGTCATGTTAGTAGCCTTCACACTGACAACATGTACACAGATCTCTATTTAATCCTCAGTTTCTTTGCATAATTGTTTTATATTAAACCTTTCTGAAACAGAAGACCAAAATGTCTCACACTGTAGGGCATATTACTGTAAGCACTTACTTACTAGTTTGATATCTTGGTGTTAGGTGTGTGTTGGTGTATTTTTGTCTGAGCGCTGATGTTGAAATAAGCTGTGTAGTCTTCATGAAGTTTGGGAGAATGACTGTGTTCTTGTCAGTAGCAAAGACAGTGTAAAGTAGCTGTTGGTTTTGAGAGGAAGATGTGGTACGAATAGTTCACATGACCGCTGGCACTTTCTAAGTGCATCCCGTGGGACCCTCTAAGCGTACGTTTAGTGCGTCCTTTTAAGTTCTAGTGCGTAAGGGACGCACATTTGTGCGTTAATGGGAGCCCTGCCAATGACACCTTCCCATTCGAGATTTTCCTATCCCTCTTTTCGTACCAGATTCGGTAAGGTCGATTTTGAAGGTCGCAGCGGCGCTGAAAGTGTGAAACTGAGATGACGTCAGCGGACTATGTCCGGCGATGACTCGCGTCCTGACTAATATGGCGGCGTATGCGGTAAGCTCTAGGCAAGTGGAATAGTATATAGGTCACCCGCGGGACATAAATAGGTTACAAATGTGCGTTTTTTCCCTAGTATGGCAGGCTAGACGTCCCCAGGCAGAGATGGCTATGTAGGGAATGTTATGTACAATTCGCGTTTTTTTTTCTTCTCTTTCTTTTGAATGTACGTGCTCGATATATTTGCTATATTTGTAGCACTGTTCACTGTGTTTTTATTCCTCCCTAGGATGTGTTGCAAAATGCTGGCGGCTGGATCGGTTCGCTCTGGCGTTAGCTATACAGTAATTCCTGTAACTCTGTTAGGGAGTACGACTTTTCTGGCCTCTTGTGGGATTTCTCATGTCGTGTTCGTATTTGGACTGAGTTTGTATATATGGTTTGGGTAGGGTTTTACTCTTTTTTTTTTTTTTTTAGAAGGGTTTAACATGAGTATTGTATTTACAAAATTTCGACTCTGTACTTTAACACTTTCATTGACTCTTTTCCTGCCTATCTCTCAGCTTCTGACTGTGTACACACTTTCCAGTCAATTCCGTTCAACTTCAGACACGCGCATTTCCTTTTATGAAAATCAGATCATTTGGGCAGAGAGATCTTCTTTTTACAGGCTCAGCTCAGTGGAACTCATTGCCATATGAAATACGTCCCTATGGGTCAGTTCCTACTTTCAGATCTGCTCTCAAAACACGTGTGTTCCAGTCTGCTTATAGTATCCTGATTCTATCCCATCAGCACTGCTAATTGGTTGTGATTCCTTCGCACTCTGTGATTAGTGTGTGTGTGTGTGTGTGTGTGTGTGTGTGTGTGTGTGTGTGTGTGTGTGTGTGTGTGTGTATGCGTGTGTGTATTTGTGTTGTGTGATGTTTGTGCGAATATTTAGTGTATGGATGGCATATAATTACACATTGTTATAATTTGTGATGCATTACTGGTTAGTGTTGATTTGTATGTTCTTTTATAGTTGACTGGGCGTAAAACACCAAGTTACTTATGGGCGTAAAACACCAAGTTACTTAATTACTGTATGTTTTTCTTCTTCTTTTATGTGTTACATTATTTGCTTTCGTACAAACATCATTACATGTAGTTTGTTCATCGCAGATAGTGCGCTGTACTAATCTTCTTTATTATTATTATTATCATAATGGTGTTTGGTCATACCGAGGTGACCGTGTGCGGTTGACAGAATGTTAAAATCCATCTACTGACTAAAAATCTAAGCCGGTTCATTCGGTTCCATTTTTGTCTCTCCACATCTTCAGAAATCTGAAACAGAATGGGGCCCAGAGCGCTCGGAACCTAAAGTAACGTGCAATACATAATGGTGGACAGAACTTTGGGCTTTTACCTTTGATTTGACCACTTCCGTTTCGCCCTGGTACCACCCTCGCGGTTGACTGCGCGTTAAATATGAATACTCAGTCAATCAATGATGCCATGTTGGTTGTCAGTGGCACAGGCGACCGACACCGTCGACAGCAGGCGACTTTAAATTGTAAATAGCAGTAAATCGGCCACGAGTACAGCTAGCTATTAGTATTGTCCTTATTGGCATCTTATTGACTCCAGCCAGATGCTGGGGCTGAAGTCAAAGGCGTGCTGTGTTAAGAATCCCATGTTAGGAACACTGTTGCTATAGTTATCGTCTTGACATGACTAAGGCAACTGTTCAAATTTCCTGAGTTGGAATGCAGCTAGCACACCCTTATTTTCCCTTCTACTCAATTCGGCGAAGATCACAGTCTCAGCCAATCAGGTTTTCCAGTTCCCAGTTCCACCGGAAACAACGACATCTGTGCTTTTGAAACTAAGTTGATGGAAAGCAGTGTTTCTGCTGATCACGTAAGACGTTTCTTTCCCATGACCGAGTCAGGGTGAACTGCGTGGTGAATGTCCTTTGAGTTCGAATCAAAGTTATGGAAAAGAAAAGTAAGCGATCCTGTCGATTCTTAGGTGACGCCATTCAGTGGCTAATGCCACACGCATGTATCAGTCTCACGTGATGGCACTGTTTGATCAGGTCGAAGATTACTATCAGTGTGGTCATTAAAATCATGGGCGGAATGTCTTCTTGACTGGAAACTCCTTTAATTTTTTTTATCGATTTTTGTTAGCGCGAGAAATATTTCTATCGCTACTTCTTTGAAAAGAGACTCCATTGTTCTGAATCGATACTGTCAATGAATAGAGAGAATACGTTTCAAATTCCTCTGCAAAAGACGTTGACGTTTCAAATTCTTCTGCAAAAGACGTTGATGTTTCAAATTCTTCTGCAAAAGACGTTGACGTTTCAAATTCCTTTGCAAAAGACGTTGA
>JABMCL010001612.1:562500-577500 GCA_018857735.1 Alviniconcha marisindica | reverse complement strand
TCTGATGACCAAATCCCTTTCTTCCATGTTACAGTTTAGCAGTCAGTGCATGTGCTGAAATTGCTAGGAACAGTTCTGATGATCTCATGTCGGTGTAGAATCGGTTTGTAGCGGTACCAACTTCTCTGACTCTCTCACACGAGTCACGCACTTCTCCACAGAGTTGCTTCCTGCTGATTTTTTTTTAAAGCATTAAAAACAACGTTGAAAGTCGACATTGAAATGAATGGCCCACAGAGTTCTAGAGCTCTTCTTTTGGGAATAAACTTATTGTAATGCAGGTGTGGCAGCACATTCAGCCGACACACAACCTCCGCTCTACACAGTGGGAATTACCACCCTCTACAGTTTGTAGACACTTTTCGAGTTTAATTACCTTCGAGAGTAGCTGTGATTCAATAAAAGAGCTGAAGCTCTCGGGAATCGTCTGGCCGTCTCGGTGCCTTTATTGTCAGGAAAAAGCATCTATAAAATTAGTTCGCTTCCATTGCCATTGTTTTTGTGTCAGAGTTTGCTGCTCAGTACTCTTCATAAATCTTGGAAAGAGCCCGGTGAACAATATAACGCAATTATCAGGAGAAAAGCTAATGGGCCTGCACCGACACATGTTGATCTCTACAAAAGGTAACTGCACTAAAGAGGGAGAGGGAGAGAGAGAGAGAGGGGGAGAGAGAGAGAGAGGGAGAGAGAGGGAGAGGGGGGGGAGAGAGAGAGAGAGAGAGAGAGATAGAGAGAGAGAGAGAGAGAGAGAGAGAGAGAGAGAGAGAGAGAGAGAGAGAGAGAGAGAGAGAGAGGAGGGAGGGAGCGAAAGAGAGAGAGAGAGAGAGAGAGAGAGGAGAGAGAGAGAGAGAGAGAGAGAGAGAGAGAGAGAGAGGAGGGGGGGGGGGGGGGGGGATCAAACACATCATTTTGAACGACGTTTTCAACTTTTGGCCCAACGAACACAAATTTCGTTAATAAATGAATATCAGATAACAGATCAGATCGTAAAAAATAAGCCAGCAGGTTTGTCCCCATGGTACCCAGAGCAGCTGAGAGACTGGCAGCAGACGCGATACCCGGCCGGCATTGCGGCACACCCACTCCAATCGCTAGCCACAAGTCCCCGGGGCCCCAAGACACCCCCGGATGATGGATGGTCCTAGCCGCTAGCACACAAATACAAGTTAGTGAACGCAATTGTTTCTGTCGCCTTTCGTCCCACAAGGCCGAGTGTTTTTGAGCTCCATGCAGTGAAACAACCGGACTGCGGATCGGGGGTTGGGGGTTGGGGGGGGGGGGGGGGGGGCGGGGGGGAGGAGGGGGGCGGGGGACAGGGGGGGGGGATATACCGTACAAGATCCAAACACATGAAAGGTAAAAAAAAGAACGCTTATTTAATTTGACAGTAAACAACGTGCGAATTTTCTAGGTAAGCTCCTTTTTTTCAAGTAACAAAACAACAGTTAAACAATAGTAAAAGACGATGAAAAATGAAACGCACGCTACTTATACACTTTTGGTTGTGTGTGTTGGTGAACCGTGGAACCTTATTCCTGAAAGGCAATGGCTTGAATGTGGATTGGTACTTCAAGCGTAAAGCGACAAAGTGTTTAAGCTGAACTGTTGCGGTCGGCGAAGTCGGCCAGAAGCTTAAACTGTTCTTCAAGAAGTCGGTCATGAGAAGGGTACTGTTTGGGGATGTATACGTGATGTTTGAGTGATGTCTTCCTCCGCGGGAGGGTTTCGACCTGGTTAATTTTCTGTTTTTACTTTCACTGCAGTTTTGATGAGGCCATTTTTGACTCGAAAAATGAAATAAATCTAAGCCTGTGTAATTATATGTGTTCATTCATCTGTGTTGATGAACAACAACAACAACAACCAAACGAAAATAAAAATAAAACACACACACTGTCCTTGGTTTTCTTTGAGACTGTCTAAGCGAGATCATTTACACATTGTACATACACATTTCGGTAACTTTGGCTTCATTTCGGGATCACAACAACATTTATCAATTTAAAATTGAGTGTTTGCTTTCTTGAAAGGTTCTTATCTCGATTGTTCTTATCTAGTTGGGATGAAATCTTGTGTGGTTGGTACTTAGAAAGGAGACGGAGAAAGGGGTGCGGGGATGGGAGAGATTGGGAGGACGGGAATGGGAGGGAGGAGGATGTGGAGGCATAAAGAGGGGGAATGGGGGCAGGGGTGGATGGGTGGAACGAGATACTGTGTGTGTGTGTGTGTGTGTGTGTGTGTGTGTGTGTGTGTGTGTGTGTGTGTGTGTGTTTATGTGTGTGCGTTCTGTATGTGCGTTTTAGTATATTTCTGTTGTTCGCTGTTTTGTGTGTACCTGTTTTACATTATTGCAATATATTAAGTGTGTAGTATGTACTGTATTATCTGATCGTGTGTGCATATTAGGCAATTTACCCTGTAAATAAGCGCGTTGAGCTCGCTGAGCGGGGAATAGCGGTTTAGAACTTTAATGTATTATTATTATTATTATTATTATTAAAGGAGATAATTGGTACCTTTAGGCTATAACTGATTTTATTTTAACTTTGGCGTCTCCTCCGTTTAGGTGAGATCTTTTGGATGCTGTCTGCCTAGAGCCCTGCTCTTAGCTTTGCATGTGAGAACAGATTTCATTGACCTTGATCGATTTCAAAGTCAGAACAGCGTCAGAGGTTTACGGACGAAATTTGCGTTTTTTGGAATCGTTATTCTTCGTCGTGTTTTTCTGTGCTTGTGTGTGCTTGTTGTTGAACACATTGCAAAACTGACATATGAAACAATAGTTCTTACCTACATTTTGGTTTTAGGGAGGTAATTTCCGTGTCTAAGGCAGAGGAAAAACAAAACTTCAAAAATTTATTTCTGCAACGCCTTGGTGTTTTGTTTTCAGCAACACCTTTTAGTCTAAATCTGTCAACTGTCCTTGGTGATAATTTGCGTCGAGTTCCGCCTGTCCATGTCGGTTGTGGAACTTGGCATCATTTCAGTGTCACAGAAGTGTTATAAATCCTCGTAACTCTGAATTTTCAGCAGAGGGTAGATCAGTTTCTAAACCCCCTCAGGGAAGAGAACTTTTGACTGAGCAATGTATGTGAGCAGTGGCCTGGCATTTTGCACGTTAACAACTTACTACTGCTGCTACTGCTACTACTACTGCTGTCTGCTGTGCTGCTGCTGCTACTACTACTACTACTACTACTACTACTACTACTACTACTACTACTACTACTACTACTACTACTACTACTACTGTTAACAGCTTGTACAGGCTGCAGGATTCAAGCTGGTCTTGTTTTCGTGTGCTTATATGTGCATCTGCTGCTATGAAACAAAAATTACTCTGAAATCAATGTTCAGCCTCACAGGAAGAATGCTAACCAACACGATTTGCACAGCTACATGTTTGGAAATAGAAGCAGAGCCCTCCATCTGTTTCATTATGCAACCCTTCGACCTTGCGAGCCTCTCTTTGAATTAAATCATTACATCCTCTTTAGGAAAAGAACCGCCTCCTCCTTTTTGTTCTTCCTTCTTTTCCTCTTCCTCCTCCTTCAACTTTTAATACGAGTATCCCAAGCGATTCTGATGACATTAGTGTTACCTAGACGTTCCGGATTACTAGAGCAGTACGCCTTGGGCATGAGCCAGAAACCAAATCACTTCATCTGCTTAATGCCTACCAAGAACTCGGCTTGCCCTCCTAGCATCATTCACCGGCGGCACCACATTCCGAGACGACGCGCGAGCGAGGCGCGCGGCCAAGCGCTTAATGACCCTAAATGGGCAAAGATGCAGCCGATACCCCCCACAAGGACTTGCAGCATCTCGCTAACATGGCGAAGGTGGCAAAGCGTCATGGAAGCGGCGGAACCGTTCCGCGGTAGATAAATCTATTAGCTGTATTGGCGTGTCGGCTATTACGCAGTTGAGCGTGCTGCCAAACCCTCTCGACTTCATTGATCCTTACTGCCCTCGGGTGGCGGCGGCAAGACAAGAAGGAAGAAGTTGAGTCGTGGTGGTGGTGGTGGTGGTGGTGGTTGGGGGTGTAGGGGCGGAGGCGTGGGGGTAGGGGTGGGAGGGGTGGAGGGTTGATGGTCGTAAGAAGCTGCATGGAAAAGGGACCACGACCACGTCCCATATGATTTAGAGTTGGATATCGGCAGACTGTGAGGGTCTTTCCTAAGGTGTTCGAGTTACTTTGCTGCGAGCTTACCTGAATAGCAGGATACAATGATTAGCAGTACATAGAACATTAATACAGCATTTCACACACACACACACACACACACACACACACACACACACACACACACACAACACACACACACACACACACACCACACACAACACACACAAATGTATGTGCAGTGGGCCCATTTTAGTGGTACTTTGGCGCAAAAGTTGATTTGCTTGATGAAAAATAGACAAAACAGATCACTGTCGGAGTTCAGTTGGCCAAACCAGATTGTGTGACAGCCAGCTGTTTGTTTTGCATCGAAACTTGAGTGAACGTTCTATTGGTAACTGTATGCAAGTAAACCCTTCTGTCCGCTGTTAGCCGAGACTGGAGTGCCGCGATCGAGAGGATCAGCGACGACCACCGAACTCTTTTAGCTGATGTAACTGTAAGTCAGCCCGCATGTCCATAGGCCACTCTGTACTTGTTTCTCGTATGCGACACTTGTGTTTCTTATGTATAAGCAAACATATTTACTGCACACCTATGCGTTTTTACTGTACATGCGCGGAGATTCAGTTCAAGCCGTCACTTAAATAATTCGCATCATTTTAGGATTTCAAGTTGCTGTAACTGACTAACAGTAAAATATCACATTCACTACAGTAGATTTAATGACATTTTGAAATTTGTAGATGAGATGATCACTTTGAATCCAGACCTTGGTCAATACTTCTCAATGCTTTGTTTACCATGCATTCGTACATTAAATATACCACACTTGTGACTTTTTTGGAGCTTGGGAAATTGTCAATTGATTGTTTTTGGAAACAGCCATTGAATGGTTGGTTGGTTGGTCAAACTCGTTTTACACCGAGTTTTCTTCGAAAACCGAAATCCCTGGAGAGAGTGGAAGATCGAGACTATACCTAACACTTACTGTCACCACCAGAATTATGTCTGTATTAAGATGGGCAGCAATAGGAGTCATTTTAATGTTTCATTAATTATGAGGGGCAAAGTCAAAAGACAGTGTCCATATCCTCAGCTATTTGAAAAGAGAGAAGAATCGAACCAAAGTCCTTCTGCTTACCAGCCTAACGCCTTACCGCGAGGCCAAACCGGCTCACAACCACCCTTGAACAAGCACAGTGTGCTATTTATAGTGAAACACATACTTACACCGCCCATGCGCGAAACAAACTTATCCTCCACTTCAGGCCCGCGGTTCTTTCGAGTTAAGATTTCATCAACGACTAACAAGCGAAAGTAAGCACGTCACACACAAGAAAAACCCCGAGAAGAGCACTATGATTGAAAGCTACTCACTTAGAAGATGGACTTTTCAACGTAATGTCGTCCCATGTGTTAAACTGTCTTTTGCCGTATCCGTGCGCCACTCTGCTCGCCGAGTTGACCCGGAAGCCACGTTTCTGCCGACTGAGACTTTTTGTAGGGAGAGCGTGGCAAAGGGCGATAACTAGCAAGCCGACTAAAACCAGTGACAACCGCATCATGTCTGTTCTGTTGACTTCCGGTTTCCTTCCGCCCTGGAAAAGACAGAAAAATGAATGTAAGTAAGTAAGTAAGTAAGTAAGTAAGTGAGTAAATTGTTGTTTTACGCCCAGTCAACCAGTGCAGTTATATCAGGGCGATGAAAAATGAACGAAATCCTTTTTTCTTCTTCTTTTTTTTAAAGAAGAAAAGAAAGAAAGACAATAATAGAATCGTCTGTGAGGAAATTCAAAAGTCCACGATAACGACAGCAACACACAAAGAACGAACGAACAGACAGACAGACACACCTACAAGAAATCAACAACAACAACAACAACCCCGAAATAAAACCCAAACCCAAAACAACAGCAAGCGATATCCATAAGGAAACTTCGAAAGTCCACGATACAAAAATATAAAGATATTATTCTGCCATGATACAGCTTTCGCGCAGGTAGTGTGTGAACACCAAACAAACAGAAAATAGTTGCGGATTTCGTTTGAATCTTTCAGATGAAGCAAAGCACGGCGGTCCCGTGTGCGCCTTCTGGCGGACGAAAACACGTCGTGTCCTGACCGACAAGACTACAACGCAGAAACTCCGCAGACGTCAGGACTCTTTTTGTAGGGCATCGTGGCGCCACCATCGCAGCCGGTTTTCCCCGGGAAACCGAGCCGGATTTCCCAAGAGATAATTTCCTCATTGGGACAGTAATGTATTTTACAAAACACAATTTAAAAACGAAAAAGAAGAAGAAGAAGAAGAAGAAGAGAAGGAAGAAGATATTATAGTTGCATGCAGACAACTGCACTTTGAGAAAGAGGATTATCTGTTTACTCCATCCTTCGGTGTGTTTTTCCCCACTTGGTCAGTGTTGTTGTTGTGAAGGTGGGTGGGCGTGGGGGTGGGGGGGGGGGGGGGGGGGGGGGGGGGGGGGGGGGGATACGATTTTGTCCAAAAACATGCACAAGTCCATGGCAAAAGAAAAAGTATTATTCCGTTCTACTGCTCAGTAGAAGCAGGTCTGAAATATATACTGAGGACTGAAAAGAACTGATGAGAGAAACGAGATGTGATTCCGATTTTACGTGCACGGGCTCCGTATATCTGTGTCTCGGGTTTATCTTCAAGCTGCTGAAAGACGTTGACTTCATTCGAAACTCGATCGCATTGACATCGTATTGACACCAAAACCAAACGGAAAATGCAAGTTTGCAAAACCAGATTTTTTAGACCGGATATTCTTCTAAACTTCAGAAACCAGATACTATTCTACGGGCAAACAAAACGAGAAATGTGTCTCAGGACATATACATTTGAAGTGTAAAGTGTATACTTTAGAAGTATAAAGTCTCCTCACAGCACGATTGTCGCATATCATTCAATACAAGTGGTGTGAGTGCACTCAAAACGAAATCGTCACATCCAGCACAGTTTCCACCTCCAAACATTCAAGCTATCAGTCAAACTACACATTTTCAGGAATGACCAAACCGCATGCTATGCACGTTTACAAAAATCGTCTCTTTTGTCCGGATAAAAGCTTTAAAACAGCAGTCGACCAGGTAAGCACATCGCATACACGAACACACGCGCGCACGCGCGCACACACACACACTCTCTCTCTCTCTCTCTCTCTCTCTCACACACACACACACACACACACACAAACACACACACACACACACACACACCACACACACACACACACACACACACACACACTCTCTCTCTCTCTCGCTCTCTCTCGCTCACATACACACACGCGTTCGCGCAGAGAGAGAGAGAGAGAGAGAGAGAGAGAGAGAGAGAGAGAGAGAGAGAGAGAGAGAGAGAGAGAGAGAGAGAGAGAGAGAAGAGGGAGAGAATGTGTGTGTGTGTGTGTGTGTTGTGAAAGAGAGAGAGAGAGAGAGAGAGAGAGAGAGAGGAGAGAGGGAGAGAGAGAGAGAGAGAGAGAGGGGAGAGAGAGATCACTCAAACATATACACACACTCATACGAGAGAGAGAGAGAGAGAGAGAGAGAGAGAGAGAGAGAGAGAGAGAAGAGAGAGAGAGAGAGAGAGAGCTTGCACTCACACACATACACACACACGCAAGCAAAAAAATCCTAAACACGCAGTCACCTAACAGAGAGTGACAGACCGTCTGATCGTATCCGCCGCACTATACCAAATTAATCGATTCTCATCATCTTAGATTTCATTTTATTGCATTGGCTGTCGATACAGTCCACGCCCATGTGCGCACATCACCGCATTGTTCTCGTTTGTCTCTCCTGTCGATTCACATAATTATCTGGAATTTCCTGGCATCTTGACCTTCTGTTTAAACACAAACTTTCAAAAATAACCACCGAGATTCACAAGCACGTGCTATCGGAAAAGGCCAGTACCATGAAGACTTCTTGTGTCGATTTCCGTTTCGTCACGGGACGCAGAGCTAGACAAACATACGCACGCATGAGAGAGAGAGGAAGAGAGAGAGAGAGAGAGAGAGAGAGAGAGAGAGAGAGAGAGAGAGAGAGAGAGTAAAGTACGAAGGCAGTGGAATAGAATCTACACAGGGTCGTTTTACATCCAGCCCTCGCCCTTGAGGTACTAATTTCTACCGATACTACATTATACACATCTGTGTCAAATATACGCAAAAAGGCGCAGAGAGAGAGAGAGAGAGAGAGAGAGAGAGAGAGAGAGAGAGAGAGAGAGAGAGAGAGAGAGAGAGAGAGAGAGAGCATTTTTGTTACGTCAAACGAAGTGCTGCCAGCCCTGTTCTGGGCATAACAACAAAACAAACCGAGAAAAAGAAAACAACAACAACAACAAAAACCTTGATCTGTCACGAGACATTGCAAACGCGTACTAATGTAATGTTTATGCTATTTTTGTAGACACGTACTGACCAGTTTTATGGGGCAAACACACTTTGAAGGAACTGACACAAAGCGCAGCAGCCAATGTGCACCACCTTGGTAGTAGTTATAATTAATTACCTTAAAGTGCAGCACCATTTTGAAAAATACGTCACCTTACTTCTTTGAGGTAAAGTGTCAAAATCTGCCAGGGTACATTTAAGGGTGCGACATTCTGAGGTAAGTTGCCTAAATCTGTCAAAATATGTACCAGGATTTGAATCGTCCCTACGCCAACCCCCAAAGTACGTATGCGACCTCTCCCTCCCCACTATAAAAAGACCCTGCATCTAATCCACTACCCTCGTAGTCTAATCCACAACCCTCGTAAAATAAAGTTTATTCATTCGTTCCTTTCACTCCGCCTTTTCTGTGTCTGTACCCCTTTTTCTCCTCTCTCTCCTCTTTCCCCTCCCCTCTCTGTCTCCACCTCTCACTCAGTCAACGGATCGACCATTCAAACAGACGATGGTGGTCAAATCAAATCAGTCTCCATAACTGCTCTCATGCACTGGTGCTGAAGTGAATTGTCGGGTTTTTATTGCCACAGCCAGGACTCATTTTGAATTGAAGTGAGTTACCTCAGAAATGAAGCTTGCCTCAAAGCGGGTTACTACACATACATCTTACACTTGAACTGCATTCTGCTTGACTACTCGACAGCACTCAAACAGTTCCATTTCTGTTCCAGCCCGAGCTGTGCCACCTAAAAGTAAGTGCTTTGTCTTTTGTTTTCTAGACTCGGCAAAACCGTGCAAGCAACAGGCAAACACACAAAGACAGAACCATTGTTTTCAAGACTCGGCAAAACCGTGCAAGCAACAGGAAAACACATAAAGACAGAACCATTACCAACATGTGCTGTGTGCTAGCTACCATTCCTTTTAATGTGAAAGTCGTCAGTCCGAGGGACGATTGTCTGCAGTGTTAGCTCACGAGGGCTAGAAACGGCTCGCGACTCGGCCCCTTCTGCGTCAATGGCCGCACTTCTTGCGTCCAGCCAGCGTCAAGGGCTAAACGCAAACTCCAAGCACTGGTTTACGACATGCTTCCTTGGAGGAAGGTGCCGGAAAGCGATGTTCGGTGTGTGGGGCTGAACCCAAACTCCAAGCACTGGTTTATCACATCCTCCAACCACTGCCGTAAATGATTACGCCATGAGTCTCCGAAAACTGTCAGCCAGCAGTTATTCTTGTTTCCCATTTTTGTCAGCTAACGAACAGTGGTGCTCATATGGCAGTAAGTGTGTAACAGACAATTCAGATTATATCAGTTTTTAGAAGAAGTAATCGCCCACGTTGCTAACGCCAGCACAAATAAAACCAAAATCGTTCGAATCAAGACGGAAACGGAACTCTTTTTTTTACATTTTTTTATCCGGGGTTTACGTGCGTGCTTGGACGCTATGTTGCTTCCACAGTTTTATTGGTACCCACACCTGTCGGAGGGCGCTGACAGCGTCGGTGGACAGCTGCGCGGAAATAACGAGTGCCCCTCCAATTCTGGCAGAGAATGGAGGAAGGTGCCGGAAAGCGAGGATCGGAGCGTGGACTTAATTAAATTAACCTAGCGGCTCGCAAGTAAAGTCTCTTGATGTTGATCATGCCTTCCTGCTGCAGATCACTTCGCGGTTGCAGCATCGCACTGCTCATGGTTTTCTTTCGCTGTCCATAGAGACAGGGAGCATGGGATGGAGAATCGTGAAGATAAAGAGAGGCTCAAATCAATCTTGCAGGATGACAATCAGATTCGTAAAAATAATTTAAGCAATAATTCGACAAGATCCAAGCAATAATTCGACAGCTTTTTCCTTCTTCTAAAAACGGTATTGGAAATGGGGTCTCTGCCATCCTCTTCCTTTATTTGTCTCACTTTCTCTCGATATTGCTTTGTTAGTAATAACTGCTCAAGTTCCTGAGTTCCGAAACAAAAATGTAAACAAACGGTTGGCCACTCTCATTCTCTCTCTCAGATTGTAAGAAAATGCTGTTGCCTAAAATCTCAGCACTTGCATAATAAAGTTGTGAGTTCTCTCCTAGCATCCACATTGATCAGAGACCTTCTCTCATTTTGTTAACCATAACCTTATCTGTTGTGACATTCTTTAAAAACAATGCTGCACAACTTGAAATGGAAAACAGTGCACCGTTGAGAAAGAGAGAGAGAGAGAGAGAGAGAGAGAGAGAGAGAGAGAGAGAGAGAGAGAGAGGAGAGGGGAGAGGAGGAAAGGAGAGGGGAGGGAAGAGGAGGGAGAGAGAGAAGGGGAGGGAGAGAAGAAGGGGAGGGGAGGGAGAAGAGAGGAGAGAGAGAAGAAGAGAGAGAGAGAGAGAGAGAGAGAGAGAGACGAGGGGAGGGAGAAAGAAGGAGAGAAAGAAAGAGGAGAGAGAGAAGCAGAGGGAGGAGAGGAAGAGAGAGAGAGAAGGGAGGAGAGAAGAGAAAGAGAGAGAGAGGAGGAAGAGAGGAGGAGTAGGAGGGAGGAGAGGGAGAGAGAGAGAGAGAGAGAGAAGAGAGAGAGAGAGAGAGAGAGAGAGAGAGAGAGAGAGAGAGAGAGAGAGAGAGAGAGAGAAGACAGAGGGGAGTGGAGAGAGAAAGAGATTGTCTTCTTCCTCTCCTCTCCAATCCCTAACGGTAAAACCAGAAAGCCCACAGTCAAATCCAGGAATTCGTTGTTGTTTTTTCTTTCCTAATTCATCCCCAGTGTGTTCTCAGGTGGCAGCAAGAAACTGGATAGACAGTCATATTAATTACTGTAGATGGATAGAATAATGCTGGACTGAAATCAAGTATCTTTCTTCCGAGTGCCGGGTGATAGATATATATTGGTTTGGAGCCTGAAACGCAGAGAACACTTGTTGGCTTGACAATGCCGGTCACCTGAAATGAAACATCCATTTTCTTTCTCCAGGGTTAATTAAATTTAATCATCTTCACATATAACGACGACAAAATAAGATCCAGATACACAACAACTGAGAGCAACCAAATCTCTCGTCTGTGCCTTTGTTCTCTCGAAGTTAAAACTGTTGTAATTCTCTTCTGTCTGGCTGCCTACTTCACATTCTCAGCAGACTACGGGCTGTTCAGAACTCGGTAACTAAACTAGTTTTCAAAGCACGCAAACGTGATCATGTGCAACCTCTTCTTCAAGCTCTGCACTGGCTACCGGTTCAAGCCAGAATAGACTACAGACTGTCAGCTATTAGTCATATCTACTCTGACTCATCTCCAGCTTGTCTATCTGACCTTCTCACTCCCTTCCAAGCCCTTCCAGGCAGCTTCGTTCTTCTGCAGACGGACTGTTTGCATCTCCCATGTTAAAGCTACAACCTTTGGCCAATGTTCTTTCCCATAGTGTGCTCTAGAGCAATGCAATTCTCTCCTTTCCAGCATCCATCACAGTCAGTCCTCCCATGCCTTAAAAACTACGTTAAAGATTCACCTCTTCAAATAATGCCACAACATTATATACAACATACTTCTTCAAACAATACCTCAAGTCTTCATTCACGTAATACCACAACAACTGGTTTAAAATTCTGTCTTTTCACCTATCACCGTTACAGTCTTTCTGTGCACCCGCGTATGTATCGTTACAGTCCTTCTGTGCTCCAGCGTATGTATACATAAATATACATACACACTGTCCTCTAGAGCACCTTTTAAATTTTTAATCATAGAAACTTGCGATATATCGATGATGACGAAATGAGTAAAGGGGAATGTCACAATTTTGTTCCTTCAGTGTCTGCTGCCATGCCCAACATTCCGTATACAAATGTTTGATAAATGTTTTAAACTTTAATTTTGCCCATTTCCCCGCCCAGTCTCCGAAGAAGCTTCTTCGCAAAGGCGAATCACAGTCAAGCAATCAGTGCAGGAAACTACAGACAGAAAAATACGCACAAACAGACACAGGCACAGTCAGAGAGAGAGACAGAGAGAGAGAGAGAGAGAGAGGGGGGGCGGGGAGGGGGAAGGGGGCACCATACACACACACACACACACACACACACACACACACAATCCACCATAAAACACACAATTCACTCTTCTCCACAAAACCTAACACACATTTCACGAACCCTATTATAAACCCACTAAATTCCACTTGTTCATCCACATGAGGTCTAACAACAGTTTGATGCCTTATTTAAACCCCCTCAAGACCAGCTCTGTATCATCCAATCTGTCAAACTTCTCATTGCCCCTCAGTCAGACACATTTTACAGCACAATGAACTATGAAATTGTCTGCAGAGGGACAGCCTCGTGCCGAGAGGTAATTTGTGCAACCAGTGTATGTGTGTGTGTGTGTGTGTGTGTGTGTGTGTGTGTGTGTGTGTGTGTGTGTGTGTGTGTGCGTGCGTGCGTGTGTGTATGCGTGCGTGCGTGTGTGTATGCGTGCGTGTGTGTGTGTGTGCCTGTGTGTGTGTGTGTGTGTGTGTGTGTGTGTGCTCCCTCCTGGTAGGGGGAAGGGGGGATAAACTCTCACCGAAATGAACGTCCATCTCTGCCAGACGGAGAACGCTGTGCGTTCCGTTTATTTCGGCAAGACACAGCACACAGTTTATTTGATTTATGCTGTTACCTTTATTTGGGCTGCTTGTTAACTGACCTGCTCAACAGCCAACGTTTTTCAAGTAGGACTGACATTGAACGAAATCCCAGGGGTTCTTGGAGGGGGGGGGGGGAGGAATCCTGTACCCAGTGCTACACTGTCATCGACAGAATGTGTTAAGGCGCCTGCATGTTCATTCATTGTTCGGCAGGAGCCGCGCAGAGGTTTCGGGGCGCAGCAAGCGGTTCGTTGGAAGATCTTTTCGCCTTGCCCGGCAGTGCAATCCCCGCGCAGTTTAAGGCTGGCGGATATCTCCATAAACATTTTAACCTCCCCTTGCAAAACGTGGAAACGGCACTGACATCGCAACATGGAGATATTCCTAGTTTGTTATTGAGCAAAAAATATAGTTCTTATCGGTCTTAATATGTCTTTGACGCACCAATCGTAGTGCATGAAGTGAAGAAAAGGTAACTGATCGAGATTTTCATTGTAGTGAAAGTGATTTAGATGACGACCACATAGTCATTGCAGATGCAGCATTTATATAAAGGCAGATTTGTCTTTGAGTCATCCGACAAGGTTAGCGCCATTGTGGAGAAAAAAACTAAAACAATCAAACAAACGAACAAGCAAGCAAGCAAACAAACAAAACAAACAAAACGAAAACAAACAAACAAAAACAACACAAAACAACAACGCAGATCGCTTCTGATTGGCTGACACTAAGGCAAAATAGAGAATCCCGGATATGTTTGGCGAAACGCACCGCACAATGTTTATCGAATGTTTTCGTGCCAACATAGCGTCTTTTCGGCGGCAGCTGAAATCATTTTTGTTTTCAACTCCTTTAATTCCCCCCCCCCCCCCCTAACCGGCCCTTCCATTCCCTCCCAGCATCCGTTTCCCCACAGTCCCCTCCCCCCTTGTCCATCATCCTTGCTAAACGCAACAATCATGCGGCTACATACACGGCGTTAACTGTGCAGTACAAGTGGACATTGACATTGAACAAGTCCTGGAAGCGTGAACGTGTGCAGCGGTCTTTACGTTTGTTCAGTGTCATGCTGTCTCAGAAAACGTACTGGCAGGGAGTTTGGCAGAGGGAAAGCATGCACCCAGCACTGCACTGTCACCACCACAATGCGCCTGCATTCAGATGGGCAGCGGTGTCACCTTTTTTCTGTTCATCTGGTCGTGAAAGACCAAGTGCCCATATATCAGAACTGTGATAAAAGCTTTCTTTTTCTTGTAATTCCCTGTCTTGCTCGCTTTTCATCATTTTTTTAAATTGTTTTTACGCCTCTCTTTCTTGTGTGTGTGTGTGTGTGTGTGTGTGTGTGTGTGTGTGTGTGTGTGTGTGTGTGTGTGTGTGTGTGTGTGTGTGTGTTCTTTTTGGGTAAAACGATGTGGATTATTTTCCCTCTTTAATCATGATTCGTGGCCTTTTAGCAACATTCATACGAAGGACCACTGCACGAGTATAGACTCTACAGTGTAAAAGGACGTGTGTGAGAACACATACCAATTAAGTCTAAAATGCAAATTTTGTTATTAATGAAAAGTACTCTAGGTTAGTAAAACACCAGGTGCCAAAATAGGAATCGTGTTCCCATTTCACTATTCCACTCCGCCATTTACAACAGATTTAGATTTTCTTTCTTCTAAAAACGTAACTAGCATGGCTATGTCCTCTCTTTTGTTCGATTCATTATATCTTCACGCATTTTCAAAGTTGATTTCTGCTTGTTTGCAGTGTGGCTATAAGCATCAGCATTTCTCTCTCTAAGACTTTGAGCCGAGTTGTGGCAGCAGCAGACTGACAGCTGACCAGAGAATTATTACCGCTGGCTTCTTAC
>JABMCL010001612.1:557500-560000 GCA_018857735.1 Alviniconcha marisindica | reverse complement strand
TCGATTTCGGCGAGGGCTGGATTCAAATACGTAGCCTATACATGCTTATCTGTTACTCTTGTAAATAATAAATAAACACCCTCGTAAATAAACACGCACCCACACACAGACGGACGCACGCACGCAGATACGCACGCACGCACACTCGCTCACTCTGACAAAGAGAAATGTGTGTACTTAGATTTCGGCGAGGGCTGGATTCAAATAAGTAGCCTATACATGCTTATCTCTTACCCTCGTAAATAATAAATCTTATCTACAACACACACACACACACACACACACACACACACACACACACACACACACACACACACACACACACACACACACATGCCAAAAAACAGCAACAACCCCTCCCCCCCACCCCACTCCACCCCAAACACACACACATCCCACACCAAAAAACCGCTGTGTTCTATGATTTAGAGAAATGCTGATGGAAGTTTTCTTTTCTCGGCAGCTTATGATAAAACATGGGAATCAATAATTAAAAAGGAACACCGAAATATTTTGACAGCATTTCATGTTTAAAGCCTCTCTCGCGTGTCAGAGAATCATTGCCCGCTTTACTCCGTCAAGACTAAAGATACAAAAGAAGGGTGGGGTCGGGGGGGCGAGCGGTGGGGGGGCAGAGGATAACACGAAGAAAGCGGTGAAAGAAAATAAGCCACATGTAGGACAAAAAGGTACTGCTGCGTTTGTTCCACGGGAGCATCCTGAAAAAAGATTAGGCTAACACAAAAAGATTCCACGACCTCTGCTGAATCTCTCAGCTGCATGCCCTGTGTCATTTACTCAGGCAGGAAGCCACCACACTGTTTTAAAAAAAATCTCTTTTTTTGCGTCACTGTGCCCTCTATTGCTACGTTTCTTTTGAGAGAGCAGCATGTTATGTTGTCTGGTGCAAATGTCAACAGCGTAAAAAAATTGGGGTTTTCCTTTTTGACTGGTAAACTGTTTATGGAGCCTCCTCCATAATTTTTCATAGTTTTTTCCTCCACGCACCCAGATGATTTTTATCGAAAGAAGAAAAAAAACTAAAAAACAATGAAAACAACAACAACAACAAAAAACCAACGAACAGACAACACCCCCACACACACGCGCGCGCGCGCACACACACAAACAAACAAACAACTACACACACACACACACACACACACACACACACACACACACACACACACACACACACACACACACACACACACACACACACATACAACCCCACAACAAACAAACAAAACAGCAAAATACAATAAACGCCACAGAGGTTTTGCATCAGAAAATCTCAGAGATCTGAAAAAGAACCAACGCTTGGCACAGCAGAGGGAATACCCTTTTCACAAAGGGAAAGGGACCCAAATGACCTCACCCAGATAATGACGTGATCAAGTTGCAAATGGTTTGGGTTCCCATTAATAACCACGTTATTCAGTTAACATCGAGTTACCGTTCACCATGACCGCTTTCGCGCCAAAATCTCTGGCGTGTGCCTGAGCGATCTCGTAAGACAACGAGATGTAATCTGATAGCCGGATACCCCCTCGCTCCAGAACCCAGCGCCGCCCCCCTTTCCCGCCCCCTAGAGACGCCCCATTTGGTGTGGGGTTGACCCGATATTACCTCCGCGCCATGCCGCACCGCCGTCACTCGTAAAGTCAATTGCCGTCGGCAGCGCGATAGGCTGCATCCAGTCTCTGGAGTAATTAGCGGAGTTATGACGTTTGTAAATATCATCATGGTAGGGATGAACGGCGGTGGACACGTTGCCAACCACCTCCGTCATGATCGGCTCTGTCTCTGCCTGTCTGTCTATCTCTCGACACGCACTTTAAACCTGTTGCAGTAATTATTTATTCTGTTTCCATACTCACACCCACACACATGCCCACACACATACATATACACACGCACACACAAGCACAGACGCACTCACATACACACACACACACCAACATGCATGCACGCACGCACGCACGCACGCACGCACACACACACACGTGTGCGCACGACACAAATATCCATTGCAATTTGACCAGTATAGAAGATGCCAAAGGTTTGCCCGAATCTAAAACTAATTATTCGTAACGTATGCGCAAGACGTGTTCAGGTATTTGAAAATGTGGTAATGTATGCCGTAATAATGAGTACAACTGAGCCAAACTGGGAGCCGTAAATTTACCACGGCAGTTTCTTGAAAACTCGATCAAAATTAAAAAGAAAAAGAAAAAGAAAAAAGAAAATAGTGATTTACAATGATTAATACAAAATATAAAAGAAAAAGAAAAAAAAGGACCGATTGCTACCAAGCATACAATTGTATCCCCTCTCTGTTGTTTTGTTGTTGTTGTGTGTGGGGTTTTTTTTGGGGGGGGAGGGTAGGGTGAGGGGGCGGGTAATAAATGGGAATGCTTCACATGGGTGATCGGGTCCGTTTACCCCATAGAAACATCGGAAACCTGGAAATAAATTTGTGTGATTCAGCAGGGATGGA
>JABMCL010001612.1:517500-555000 GCA_018857735.1 Alviniconcha marisindica | reverse complement strand
GCTTGTCCTTTGGATGAGACGTCATACCGAGGCCCCGTGTGGTGCAGACATGTGAACGTTAACGGTCCTACAGCACTGGAGAAATGTGTCCAAAGAGCCACATGAAAGATACATGGCTCTGCCAAATACCTGCCCTCCAAGAATCGTCAGCAGAGCCACAACGTAATTGGCACGGGCAGCTAGGACAGCTCCAAGAAACTGAGAATACACGTGGGAATCGTGAGCACAACCACCACGTTGCAGCAAACAGCTCAAATCGTCTGAGAAAAGACCTGGGAATCGTAAGCACAACCACAACGTTGCAGCAAACACAGCTCAAACCGTCTGAGAATACAGGTGGGAATTTTAAGCACAACCACAACGTTGCTGCACAGACAGATCGAACAGTCTGAAAATACAGGTGGGAATCGTAAGCACAACCACAATGTTGCAGCAAAGACAGCGCAAACCGTCTGAGAATACAGGTGGGAATCATAAAGCACAACCACAAAGTAGCAGCAAACACATCTCAAACAGTCTGAGAATACAGGTAGGAATCTTAAGTACAACCACAAAGTTGCTGCACAGACAGATCGAACAGTCTGAGAATACAGGTGAGAATCGTGAGCACAAACAACGCCAACGTTGCAGCAAACACAGCTCAAACCGTCTGAGAATACAGTGGGAATCGTGAGCACAAACAACGCCAACGTTGCAGCAAAAACAGCTCAAACCGTCTGAGAATACAGGTGGGAATCTTAAGCACAACCACAACCTTGCTGCAAATACAGTTCGAACAGTTTGAGAATACAGGTGCGAATCGTAAGTACAGTCACAAGGTTGCTGCTCAGACATTTCTAACAGACTTGAAAATCGTCAATACGGTGACAACGTTGCGGCAAATACAACCCAAAGGGACTGAGAACACACATTAGAATCGTCAACACCGTCACAACAATTCAGCAAAGACAGCGTTAACAGACTGAGAGAACCCGCAAGCATCCTAAGCAGAGCCACAAGATTGATACAGGCATCAGTTCTTAGCAGCCTGGGAATCCACGTGAGAATCAAAAGCGCAGATTTGGCAGCAAAACACAATTCCAACAGACAAAGAATGCATGTCAGAATCTTCAACGCAGCGACAACGTTGCGGCAAAGACAGCTCAAAGAGACCAAGAAAACACAGTCACAACGTTGCAGTAAAAACAGCTCCAATAGATTTAGAAGAACACGTGAGAATCACAAGCACTGCCACAACTTCAGCACGGGCGTCAGAGTCAGTTTACAGCATGACACAATCACATGAGAATCGCCGAGCGCAGCCACAACTTTGCAGCAAAGACAGCTCTGCCGACAGAGACTGAGAATCCACATGACAATCTTAAGCGCAGCCACAACAATGATACGGGCAACAAAGACGGTTCCAACAGACCTGGGAATACACGTGAGGTATCTTCAACACATCCACAACGTTGGCACGGACAGAAAAGACAGCTCCGACGGACTGGGAATCCACATGACAATCCTAAACGCAGACGCAACGTTGACACAGGCAGCGGGGTCATTTCCATCAGACTGAGGCACCAGTGAAAGAAGAAAAAAGAAAAGAAAAAAAGAAGAAAGAAAAGAAGAGGGAAACTGTCTAGCCTTACTGGTGCCTAAAAGTGTGCCGCGACCGCGACTTGTTTCAAAGGCAACGTTGGGGATACATCTGAGACGGTGTGGAGCGCATAAGGGCTTTTCCAGGCGTATAGATACCATCTTGAACTGAACTGAGCTGAACTGAGAAGAAAAGCGAGCAGCATCACCAGCTTATCAAACGGTGGCAACTTTAACCCTGCAGCCTCTCGCGCATCACCACAGCATGCCCCCAAAATAAACGTTTCAACCGTAAAAGTCATTAGTCCCCTGGATAGGATAGGATGAAACAATTTACCCCGGCCTCCCCTCATCACCCCCTGCCCCCTCCCCCCTCCCCCCCTCTCCCTCCTTCCCCCGAGAAAAGCCGTAAAAGAACAACAAAGTCAGGTGTTTGCTTACAAATAGCAGTAATAAGTAAGTAAATATGTACATCATTAAATTAGTATTAAATGTACATTATTATGTCTCTACGTGTGTATAGAATATCATATTTAGGTTAGTATGTATCATGTGAGCGCTCAGGGCGTTGATGAACGCATGATAAATGTACATTATTATTATTATTATTATTATTATTATTATTATATTAAACATGCTGCTTGTCATCCACAGAGACCATAAGGCTTATTAGGGACGCGGAGAAGGGGGGAAGGGGGTATGGAGGTGGGGGAAGAGGGATATTACATACCTATCGCAACACTGTCACCACCAGAATGACTTCGGTATTAAGGTGGGCAGCAATGAGAGCTATTTTTTTAATGTTTCATAATTGTGAGGGACAGAGTCCCAAGACAGTGAGGAGAGAAAGGAGAGCCGAAGCGGATTCGAACCGAGGTCCCTCTGCTTACCAGCCTAACGCCTTACCGCTATGCCAAACAGGCCAAACCGGCTCACGCAAATAGCAGCCAGACCCATCTGGAGGTAGCCTTTTTCACTCAGCCTGTGACAGTACTAGCTCATACGTATCTGCTGATCTTGTGAGATCGTGTTCGTGTCCTTCTGCTTGGAACTCATTGACACTTCGCAACAGATATGCTGCAGCTATCGATATATTTTCGAGTCCGCTCTGAAAAACTCTTCCATCTCAAAGAATCTGATTAGCTTATTCCGATTTTATTCTGTGTGTGTGTGTGTGTGTGTGTGTGTGTGTGTGTGTGTGTGTGTGTGTGTGTGTGTGTGTGTGTGTGTGTGTGTGTGTTATTGTAAAGCCTCCTGGGTTCCTTGTGTGGTAGACGGGCTCAATAGAAAACTCCTCTACCATCATCATTATTATAATTACATTTGAAACAAGAGTACACTGGTAGAGAGCAGCAAAACAGCTGATCGTAACCGACTAGATCCGTGTGATTTTATCAGCAGAAAACAACCCAACACCTAGGCAGAGATAACCGTACGTATTCGGCAGGAGTACGCTAGCAGAGAACAGCGAGACAGCGAGGCTCCACAGACACCATAATTAAATTTCGCCGGCCGACAAAAAATGATTGGATTATCGCACTCTGGCTAACACGCAACCGCCTCTATGTCTTTTTAGCGCTCGGGGGATGGGGCAACAGTACGTGGGACCCCAACTCGGAATCTCCTAAGGCGGTGGATTCTCTCCCTTGCCCCCACATCGTGAGTGACACAAAGTTGGAGAACCTTCTTTACTTTCCTTTGTTCTGTTTGCCGTGAACATTTTGGTAAAACGTGCGTGCGTCTCATCATTAGCGTTTTTGACAAGCACCACACACACAAAAGTACAAATGTAAATAAAGATTGAAAATGTGTTTGTGTGTGTGTGTGTGTGTGTGTGTGTGTGTGTGTGTGTGTGTGTGTGTGTGTGTGTGTGTGTGTGTGGAGTGAGTGAGTGAGTGAGTGAGTGAGTGAGTGAGTGAGGTGAGTGAGTGAGGAGAGAGAGAGAGAGAGAGAGAGAGAGAGAGAGAGAGAGAGAGAGAGAGAGAGAGAGTCAGTCACGTTTTTTTTACTTTTCTCCCTTTCTCAAGAGCAGTTGAAAAGACACAGAAAGGCATTGCTATACGCGAGTTAATGTTCTATCATGTATGCAGCCCTCCAATAACTATCAGCATAACAGCTTGTCTTATACCCTCTAATAGCAACTGGAATGCCTTCTGTAACTCCCAGAAACTCTCAGAACATCAGCTGGTAGTTTGCTCCCCTATGGCCATTTCATTACCCTCGGATTGCATGCTACTCCCAACACAGCAACTTCTGATCCCTCAGAAGTATTGCACTTCAGGCTTTTAACAACGTCATTCGTATGATGTGTTTTATACTTTGAACACTTTTATCCCTAGCGAGAGAATTTTCTGCCACGGAATATTCAGGTCGATTTTTCCCAAGGAAAGCAAGCCGCAGTTGAGTCGTGCTATCCAAGCTACTAATAATACCCGCGTAACTGTTCTGCAGAATTTTGTTATCCCATTGGGACACTCGTCCTGCGATTGACTTGCGCCAGTATTAGTGGAGGTGGTGACAAGGCAAGGAGACGGGCCGAGACAGACAGACTTTCTGCAAACAACATATCCGTTTTGCACTAAGCACCGGAACAGGAAATCCGATCAGACACAGTTTATTGTGTTTGGCTTGACTGAGAGACTTTCTCCCAATCTCTATGCATACGTTGCGTAGATTCGTTTTGTCTCCAGTGTCGGTACTGGAAATAACGAACTAATTTTGCTCTTTTTTTGGGCCTGACCAAGATTGATTGGACCTTCATGCTTGCGTGACTCGTCGTTTCGTTTTCTCGGTGAAATAAAAAATCCCATTCACATCATTACAGAAAGATAAACTGCTTCTGTAGCACCCAATGGCAAGCTGGTTCACAACTTCTTGCCTTACTTTTCGGTAAGGACTCATTAAGAGATAAGGTGCACAGAATTTTCATCGGAATGTTGTTGTTGTTGCTTCTTCTTCTTTCGTGTTTCTTCTTCTTTCTTAGTTCTTCTTGTCTTCTCACTGGCGACACTTTTAACACATAATCGTGATGGAATCGTCGTTGGTTTGGTGGCACATTGCGGGGAATTTTACTCTTTCACCACATACTCCATGACACACAGACATGATTGCGTTGATGTATATCAGGTAAAACTAATTTTGTTTGAGGAGTGGGACCAGGTGAAACTAACCCCCCCCCACCCCCACCCCACGCCCCCTCCCCCCAAAACAACAACAACAAAAAACAAAAACAAAAAACAAACAAAAACAAACACACCCTGAAACAAGAATGACTGCTTTTTTGTGTTGAGTACGTCACACAGTATTCATTACATCACACCTATTACACGTCATTGTTATGCCGGCATTCTTCCAAGCACTGGACAGGAAAACAACACAGCTCAATAACAAACATTTAGCTTTTCATCTCATTTTCCATCATTTTTCACCGTTTAACTGTTGTTTAAGTGTCGTTTTGTGGCTTGATAAAGAGGATTACCCCCCCCCCCCCCCCCGATTTGCAGAGATTGTTTTTGTCTTAATAAACAGAGTTCTTTTGAACCTTTTATGTGGTCGTTGACACTCAGCCGATAAGCTTAATGATCACTGGCGCTTAAAGGAAAACCAAATCGAAGACGGAAGTTTGCACGAAAACGTAGAAAATATAATTGTTTCTATCTGAAGGTTTCATATTGTTGTTGTCATAGTATTCATACAAAAGAAGTACTTTTTTGTCTTCGAGTTATTCAGTGCGCAGCCATGTTGCTTCGCTCTTCTCCAATGAAGAGCGGAAAAGGTTTGGTTCGTGACTTGTGTGATACCTTTGTTATACATTCCGGCCCTGTTGATGACGGCATTGATGCAGACCGCTGAGTACAAAATGGCAGTACTCACGTCCGTGTTTCCCCGAGTTTCGAACGACGATTTTTTACAAGTAAGAGCAGAAATCTTGTGAAAAACCACAGGGTATCTATGTTTTATTTCATTCCTACCCATTGGGCAAGTGAGGCGTCTTCGCTTCTCTTTCCCTTCAACCAATTCGCACTTTTGAAGCATAGTTATATGCACTTAATATAATTATATAATAATTATAATGTACACTTATCATGCGCTCATCAACGCCCTGAGTGCTCACGTAATACGCATTAACCTAAATGTGCTAGTCTATACACACGTAGAGCAGTCCCACCAAAACAACCCACACAAAGCACCATACGGAAAGACACCCCCTCCCAACACACACACACACACACACAAACCACAATGAATTCAAATGTAACGCTGTCGCTGTGCACGTGCCACTGATGTCAGTCAAGCCGTCGGTGGGGGGGGGGGGGGGGGGGGGGGGGAGGAGACTGAGCGTACTGCGCAACACTTCGTTTAAAAGGTGCAATTACTGGTCTTTTTACTCGTGGACAATTCTGACGAAGACGACCTCATTTTGGACGGAGAAAAACAGAAACAAAGTATCGCAGTTAACCTTGGCCTCTAGAGAAGGCATGGTTTTCTATGCTGAGAACCAGCTCCTGGCTGATTCGCGTGATTGAACAAATCGGAAACGCTTGTCATCTGGAAAAAGGGCTAGTCTAATTGTAAAAGACTCATCAGACCAGTTTGGATTCGCCTTGGAGGCGGTTCAACAGTCAGTGAATTATAAACACCCCGCCCCATCCCTCTCCTCTGTTTCCATGTCCCCTTTTGCAAGCGCTGTTGGACGTCTGACCAATCGAGCAGCAAGAAAAAAGAAAAAGAAAAATGAAAAGAAAAACCTGGACTCGCCTTGGAGGCGGTTCTACAGTCAGTGAATTATAAACACCCCGCCCCATCCCTCTCCTCTATTTCCATGTCCCCTTTTGCAAGCGCTGTTGGACGTCTGACCAATCGAGCAGCAAGAAAAAAATCTGGTGCACGACCTATTTTCCGTCACAAAAACAAACTTGAGCTTTTGTTTTCTTTCCGGTGGTCGGGGAAAATACTTGTTTCGCGCAGTCGCACACCGCGCCTTCTTGATGGCACGTGTCGATCGATATAATAAGAAAATGATTACAGAGCTCTTTGGTCCTCATCAAACCCCGCACCACACACTCTGCGCAGGTGGTAATGATATGTCTGAGATAGAGTTTCACTCTTATCTTCCCAGCCCTAGCTGCAGACAATTATTTGTATTGTATTTCTATCCAACAGACCCGTTCCACTTTGGCTAGAATTTATTGGTACTGCGTACCTGTTGTAAGTATTCTGTGTACGAGTGAATGAGGTTTTTCTTGTTTGGATATTCTCCGATGAAAGCGTTTGTTTTAAACACAGTGTTATCAAACAGACTACCGAATATTTTCAATGAAGGAAAAATACCGATTTGACAACGCAAAAGTATATTTACTGGCAATTATATCAAAGAATAAGAAGGAACAGTAATCAACTAAATAAAGCAACACAGGAAATTGTGTGTGTGTGTGTGTGTGTGTGTGTGTGTGTGTGTGTGTGTGTGTGTGTGTGTGTGTGTGTGTGTGTGTGTGAGAGAGAGAGAGAGAGGGGGGAGGTTTTGCTTGATGAATTATATATATGTATATATATATGTGTGTGTGTGTGTGTGTGTGTGTGTGTGTGTGTGTGTGTGTGTGTGTGTGTGTACATAAACTCCACCTCTGGAGTTCATGTACCTTGTATTTACTCGCATGCCAGGTGAGAGTTACCGTAGGGCACTCCGGCCTTTGTTGTTTTATGTGTGTAACACAATCTTTCGAGCGCTAATTAACTCCCTTGTGTGTTGATTCTGCACGAGCACCCTGGGCCTCGTTCTGTTTCATTTTGTTCATTCTGTTTGGTTCTGTTTCATCTTCATGGTTGACTGGGCGTTAAAAATCAATCATCTATCTGCCTTTCTGTATTCATTATAGCTGTTAGTATAATGAAGGGTGGATACTGAACCTGTGCAAATATGGGTGTGTTTAGGTCAGAAAGTCAAACCGAACCAAACCAAAACACACAAACAAACTCTGCTGTTTCATCAGGATGGCCGCATGTCCATGCCGGGGCGGTTGTCAGAGGACGCTTCTTAAGATCATAATACAAGATTACTCATTTTGAGACGAAGTCTGCAGTGAAATATTTGACTCCCCCCCCCCTTATAGTAAATAGTAGGAAGGAGCAGTAGTACTACAGACGAATAATAGCGTTTAAGCTCACTGATAGAGGCACTTTCCTTGATGTTTTCGGGGATCGAGTTCCATAATAAGGCGGTAGATTGGATTTAAAAAAAAAAATCTACTTGAAATAAGAGGAGGGAGATCATATCACTTACATAGTTACTTTTCCTCGTTAAATCCCCGCAGTGAGGTTCTGCGGACGCAGAATTTAAGGTCCCCTCGACTGAGAATCCAGAGACGACAACTGATCTCTGACAGGTGAGAATATAGCTAAGCTTTCTTCTTTGTTTTGTTTTCTACCTTTCTGGTCCATTCGCCTTCATTTTTTCCTCATCCTCTCCCTAATTTTTAACGTGTCCAGTGTTGGCCGGCGGAATAAAAAAAGGTCGCTCTGCTCATCGTCACAACCGATTGATTCAGGTTCCCGTATATTGTACTGTAACAGTGAATCAGACGTGTCTGCGATTGTCATACGTGTTTCCTTTCCTCCACTGAGTCTACCAGCGTTGAGCATAAAAGCGAAAATATTATGGATCATGAAGTAAATGCCACTGGCGTGCATTGTCATTAGGGCATCAAGGTTATTTTGTTACAGAAGTCTATAGTGACTTACTTCAAAAGCTGTCAGCAAAATGCGTGGCGTCAAATGTAGTTTGTAAAGCGCACGCGCGTGTATGTGTGTGTGTGTGTGTGTGTGTGTGTGTGTGTGTGTGTGTGTGTGTGTGTGTGTGTGTGTGTGTGTGTGTGTTTGCTCGCGTGCGCGCGCGTAGTCTATCTGATCTGTGTCTGCGTGCCCCGTTGAGTCTGAACTCCCACAACGATATATTATTGAAATCGCACCTCCTCCGCCCTCCTCCTCTTCCCTCCCCTCCGTCTCAGTCGTGACCAAACTGACCCAGACGCGAGTGGGCCAGTATCCGCTTTTTGCCGCTAAGCCGAAAGGGACGTAACTATGCTGGGCTGGTGGTGACGGCTGATCACAAAGGAGACCGCTGTTAACAATGAGGCTGCAGGCCAACCAGACTATTAAAGCCCATAAACCACAGGTACATAGGTATCCAATCGTCTGATGGGCTGCGATCAATCAGTGAAGCCTAACGGCTGCGCAGGACAGCAGAGAGGACCCACGCTTAGCTTATCTGACGCAGCTGTATTCACTCAGTGTCTGGGGTTTCTGAACTAAATTCCTGACTTGGCAGTGCCCGTCATAGATGCACACGCAAAACCTCTCAAAAACAACATAGCAACCATGAAAGAAAGAAAAAATAAAAACGACAAAAAACACCCAAACAATAATAAAGAACAAAACAAAACAAAAATCGAAGAAAGCAACAACAAAACAACAGCAACAAAGCAAACAAACAAACAAACAACAAAACCCCACGGCTGCTGCTGCACTGAACAGTTGCATTGGCTCTGTACACTAATGGCTACGATACCGAAGAGCCGCTTTAAGGGCATCAGAAAGCACGTGGTGCGCGCGACAGCGAGCCACGGCCTGCACGCAGGCTGCGGTGGACCCGTGCTGTCGCAGACTCCATCTCTTGCCCGGCCCACAGCTCATTGCAGCGGCCCGGCGTCCTGTCGGCCGGCACACCGCTCTCCGGCACCTTCCTCCAGACTCTGCCAGACCTGGTTACGCCACTGAAGGTTTTTTCTTTCTCCGCCAGCTGTCCACCGACGCGGTCAGCTCCCTCCGAAAGGTCTGGGCACTAGTAAGACTGTGGAATTAACATAGCGCCCAAGCACCCACATAAACAGGAGACGCATCCGCCCCGGGTAAAAAAAGAAGAAGAAGAAGAAAGAAAAAGTCCCATCTCGACTCAAACGATTTTGGTTTTATTTGTGCTGGCGTAAGCAACGTGGGTGGTTATAAAAGAAACGCCTGATATAATCTGAGTTGTCTGTTACAAACTTATTGCCGTTTGAGCGTCATTGAAAAACTGTTCGTTAGCTGACAGTTTTTTGTTGTTGTTGTTGAGACCTACGGCGTAGTCAGCTATAGCACTGGTTGGAAGAAGGATGTCGTACACCAGTGTTTGGAGTTTGGTCGGCCGGTTCAGTCTTCAAATAGTAAGTAAACATGGTGCTTAAAGCCCGTTCTTAACTGGGCGAATGTTTGTTCGCCGAACATACTTCGGACAGTTCGACGAACTATGATTCGTTTCTTAATTGAACTTTTAGTTCGCCGAACATGGTTCGGACAGTTCGACGAACTTTACTTCGTTCTTAACTGGCTTGTAATGAGATGCAAGCTTCGGCCCGAACTTGCGGCAGACGCGCAGAGGACAGCATGATCGAAAATGTAGGCGAGTCAAGTCAAGTCAGTATACTTTAATCATCCCTCACTGGGTAATTCAACTAACTACTATCTCATTCTGGGTCCCAGAGACAAGGCTGCGCCTCCACAAGTCAACAAATAAACAAATTCCTCCGAAGCGAGTGAAGAACCTAACGACACCGTCATCCATTTTAATTTTTTATTTCTTCCTCATCCACAGGAGAACTCTGCTCTCAGCCAATCAGAGGCAATGTTCGTCGAATAGGGCGAATGTTCCCAGAACATGTTGAGCGAAGCTTTTTGGACCCCGAATATAGTTTCGTTGCAGTTGGACGAATACTCCAAACTATATTCGAGTAGCAAAAGTTCGCCTAATTAAGAACCAACTGTATTCGCCGAATACTCCCAACTATGTTCGCGAACAAATGTTCGCCCAATTAAGAACAGGCTTAAATTCCATAGAAACCATAAGGCGTATTATGGGCGGGGAGAAGGGGGAGGGGGGGGGGGGGGGGGGGGAATAAAGGTGGGGAAAGAGGGAGATTATATACCTATCGCTACACTGTTACCACCAGAATGACTCCTGCATTAAGATGGGCAGCGATGAGAGCCATTTTAATGTTTCATTAATTGTGAGGGACAACGTCACAAGACAGTGTCCACAGACCACAACTTTCGAAGAGAGAGGAGAGCCGAAGCGGAATCGAACCGAGGTACTTCTGCTTACCAGCCTAACGCCTTACCACTAGGCCCAGCCGGCTCACTCGGTTCAGTCTTCACTCCCGAGCGACCCGCTTAATGAGGCAACAAAGCCCGGGCTAAACACAGGTGTCGGGTGCACGGTGCCACTCAGTCGCGCCTCCCTGCCCGCCAGGAACCAACCAAGTCACGCGGACCAGTCGGGACAAAGAAGCTGACATCGAGGAACCAGCGTCTGGATCTCATCACCACCCCCACCCCCCACCCCACTCCCCCGCCACCCTTTCTCTCCCACGCAAAGCACGATGGAGCGATAAGAATATAGTGGGAAGGGGGGTAGGGGGAAATCGAAAGAAATGAAACCCGTCAGCTTGATTAATTTTAGTGTCGTTTTGGGAGTAGGGCTGTTTTGGGGAAGCGGACGATCGTCCTTAAGCATCAAAGACTAAATTTGATTGTTTGAATTGCGTGGCACTCAGCGGAAGTGACATTTCGTGCACGCAGGGGAGAAAAGAAAAAAAAGTCAGTGCCAGAACTATAGTTTTCAGACGAAAGTCTTGCTGGGGTTTTCATGTTCACTGACCCCAGAGCTGGCGTTTCTCTGTATTTATCGGTTCAGTTTGCATTGCGCCTTCTTGCGTCCCGCACAGATCTGTGGCAGCCATGGAAAGAAGACGTAACATGTCCGTGGGACAGGTCAGTGTCGGGTGCACGGTGCTGTGCTCGGCCGCCCCTCCCTGGCTCATCCGGCCGCTAGTAACTAACTAAGCCACGCGGACCATCGAGACAAAGAAACTGACATCGAGGATTCAGAGTTTGGAACTCTGCAAAACCTCCCCTCTCCACCCCACCCCCCGTCCTCCAAAAGCAAGATGGAGCGATAAGACGTGTTGCCAATGCCGTTCTGGCCTCGACTGATATAGAAAAATCACAGTAATTTAAATTTACACACACACGCACGCACGCACGCACGCACGCACGCACGCAGTGGTGCGCGCACAGATAGCAAGCAAGCGAACGAGAGAGAGAGAGAGAGAGAGAGAGAGAGAGAGAGAGAGAGAGAGAGAGAGAGAGAGGGGGAGTTTAGTTATTCTTTGATTTTAATGTGCCGCATTTAAGGTCACTTTGGGACGGAGAGAGAGAGAGAGAGAGAGAGAGAGAGAGAGAGAGAGAGAGAGAGAGAGAGAGATTTATTCTTTGATTTTAATGTCCCGCATATAAGGTCATTTGGGGACACAGAGAGAGAGAGAGAGAGAGAGAGAGAGAGAGAGAAGAGAGAGAGAGAGAGAAGAGAAGAAGAAGAAGAAGAAGAAGAAGAATTTCTGTTTATTTTTGCCCGGTCAACCGCGAAGCAATACCAGGGCGATACTGGAATAATCAAGTCAGAAGTAAAAGTGTGATTCACTGTTTTCGTTACACGTCACTGATTCAAACAAACTGGGGGTGGGGTTGGAGGGGGGAGGGGCGGGGCGAAGTTGGCTGTTAAGTGAGACGGTAGAAAACAGTCGGAAACGGAGAATCCCTTTCTGTTCCTCTATTCAGTAACCCTAACAGACTGGTCGATGCGAGGTTTAATGTGAACATTTTAGAATATTTGTCTGGTATCGATGTTGGTGACATGTTACACAGAAAAAACAGCTTTTTGGAGACTGTTTTGCATGTGTTCAACACAGGCTTGCCATCAAAATAGGCTTGGTCAATAGTAAGGCCATCGCAGTAACAGCTTTAGCGAGAGGTCAGAAAGCTGGTGCCTTTGTTGTGTTGTAATTAGTATCGATTTCTTTTTATGGGATTCATTAGCATGCAGTTAACATTGCACCAGACAGACAGACAGACACAGAGAGAGAGAGAGAGAGAGAGAGAGAGAGAGAGAGAGAGAGAGAGAGAGAGAGAGGAGAGAGAGAGAGAGAGAGAGAGAGGTATGAGTAACGTCTCTCTTCTAAGATATTGTGAAGTGACTGAAATATTTGCAATTAAAACATTTTTAAACTTGACTGAAACTATGCATTCTAAAATACCGGAAATTTTCGAGATGAGATGCCGATACTCGCCCATCGGCTTGTGTCTAGATTGCACACAGTATATCTTAAAATGGCAACATCTCGGGATATGGTTCTTGTTCAAAACTCCAATAAATAACAGTCGTCTTCCCCTTCACCCGATTTATCCGTAAGTGTTGCAAAAGTATGTCGTTCATTGTAAAGCGTAGGTGTTTTATCTCCCTTCTCTCTAGCCAGTGTACCCCTCCCACGCAAAACAACCTTTATGTGATAAACAGGGATTTAGCCTATGCCGTTCTGTGAACTAGCAGTGTCACGCCCTCAGAAACCCCACACAAGAGCCTGCCTGATGACCCTAACGACGGGCTTAAACAATGGTCATCGGTCATTCGCTTAGAAGAGAGCCCCCCCCCCTAAATATTTGATGACGGAAGAGTGTCTGAGAGCAGTTGCTGCGACGTGCTTCGTTGTGCACGACGCAGTCGCTGCACTATGGGGACCGTGCATTAGGCATGGAAGGTGTTGCAAGGCTTACGTGCTTCAGTGTTTCCTGCGTTTACAACACAAACGAGAAAGCTTCGCTCACGCCGTATTTTGGCCAGACAACCTTATTGAAACCCTCACGCCATATTTTGGCCAAACAGCCTTATTGAAACCCTCACGCCATGTTTTGGCCAAACAGCCTTATTGAAACCCTCACGCCATATTTTGGCCAAACAGCCTTATTGAAACCCTCACGCCATATTTTGGCCAAACAAACTTATTGTAACCCTCACGCCATATTTTGGCCAAACAGCCTTATTGAAACCCTCACGCCATATTTTGGCCAAACAGCCTTATTGAAACCCTCACGCCATGTTTTGGCCAGTCAACTTTATTCAAACCCTCACGCCATGTTTTGGCCAGTCAACTTTATTCAAACTCTCACGCCATAGTTTGGCCAAACAACTTTGTTCAAACTCTCATGCCATATTTTTGACAAACAACCTTATTCAAACCCTCACGCCATATTTTGGCCAAATGACCTTATTCAAATGCAAGGAGTTTTGTTTGCCATTGCGTTAAAAAAGCAACAGATAAAGTATGTTTAATATCGCAATACGTGTATAGGCACGGACATTCCAAGAGGGAAGGAAGGAAATTGGTTTTTAACGCCCAGTCAACCATGACAGTTATATCAGAGCGATTCCAAGGTGGAGTTCCATCCAAAATGAGAACGACGACTGTACATAATATCAGTTCAAGGAAGGGGGCTGCAGCATCGAAATTGGAGTCTTCACCGGGAGCAAGACAAGAATGGACACAGACTTGGACAAGACGTTCAATGATGAATAAAAATGAAGGCAGGTTGTTCTATAAATACGGAAGCACATATTGATTTCGTTTTAAGCTACTTAACGGGACCCCATCTCTCTGTCTGTATTTCTGTCTATTTGTCTGTCTGTCTGTCTCTGTCTCTCTTTGTGTCTGTCTCTGTCTCTGTCTGTCTGTCTGTCTGTCTCTCAGTTTATACAGCCAGAACATTTTAACAACTCACGGCAATTAGCTTTTTGCGCCACAGAATGAAGGCTTCCTGAGAAATCTGACTTTGTTCAACAGAAGAAAACAAACCTGCTATCTTGAAGAATACGAATGTACATTATAAAATGATAGTAAAAATCTTTGCCCTTCCTCATAAGGTTTCCTTTCCTCTTCTTCCCTATGCAACGTTCCAACGTCAGTAGCTTGGAAACTATCCGTGCAACAGTTTTACACCCTTTCGAATGGGGATATGGCCTTATTGAATAAAACTTCCCGGTTCTCTGTGTCTCTTCCTTCTCGCTGTGAAGCACCGGGGAACTGCGGGAACCTCACCACAGAAATGTATATAAGGGGTATATTTGAAACTCACATTTGTGGGATTGCAGGCTTCCTGTTGAGACCACCGTTTTTCATTGTTGAGAATTGGGCGGGAGCTAATCGACTTGGGGCAGCGAGATCACAGACGGCTCTATTGGGACTGGGACACAACGATGACCTTCCGCCTGATTGTGCCGTTGTGTCAAACAAACTGCAACTGCTGCCGATTGCTCTTACTATAACTATTATTTCTTCTGTTTGCAGTTTCTGTCTTCTTCCCATTTAGAAGCAACAGGTAAACGTTAAACGTTCTAGAAAAAACCCGGAACAGTTTTGACTGTTAGCGTTCTGAAAAAAGAAGAAGATAAAAAAAAAAAAAAAAGATGAAACGAACATTTACTCTCAACAGGACACTACAGAAATGCGAAATGTTTCAGGGCAGGCCCTCTTTTTAAGCAACAGTCAGTAAATCTACAAACAAATGATGAAGGAGATGAAATGACTTTCAGCTGGTTCAAACGCAGAAGAACTTGCAGAAAAGTCAGGGGTCTTCTGCTGGTGAACCAGTTGAAAGCAAGTCATTTCCTTTCCTTCATTATGTGTTGTAGATTCACAGTTTATTGCTTGGAAAAGGGTCTCGGTGAACATTATGTTTAGGATAACCTTTCTGCCCCCTCCCCATCCCACCACCACCCGGGCCTTCCCCATCGACATCATAGCGAGAAAATAAAAAGCCATCCGGGGTAAAACTCGCATTTATGCACTTTCTAAAACACACACAGGCGTAGGATGGTGGCTGGCTTCGAGAGGAGGCTTAATTTCCGCTCAGCATGTTTTTTCTTTCTTCTCATTCGAGGAAGAAACATTTGACATTCAGGAAAGAAAAGAGGTAATATCTATATTTGACATTCAGGAAAGAAAAAAGGTAATATCTATATCTACACCCAATGCCCCCATTTTTCTTTTTCTCTGACGAAGTTTGGAACTCCCGGCGAACGAAACCTCGCTCCTTCTGCAATGTCCTTTCCTGGTCCTTGCTGTTTGGATGCGGGGGCCTGGAAGGTTGCCAGTGGGGATCCACAACAAGACACAGCCCCTCCCTCCCTACACAGCTTCGTCAGCACCGATCCCTTTACCGACAGAAACTTGAACAGTTGCAGGGGGAGCTGGAATCGGCACAGGCACAAAAAGGTCGGGCTGCTTGTACACATAACTGAATACGGAAGTCAACCAGTTACGTACAGAAACGGAGTTTCTTGCTCTGTGTAAACTGAAGTTCCGGCAGTGCGTGGACGTGGGTTCTTTCTGCCTGGATATGTTTGTGTATACGGCACCAAAGTACTTTTGTGTGCGATTTACCCTCTGGACAAAGACGGGAAAGGGGCGGGAATAGCTCAGTTGGTAGAGCGTCCGACTGAAAAGCCAGGAGCAATACTGACGCGGGTTCGAGTCCCCGGTGCGGCAAGGGATTTTCCTTCCAGAGTAAACTTCCAGTGCAGACTCTCTTAGTCTTACGGTGTCCGTGCAGCGTCCGTGTGCTATTGCGTGCATCAACATCTGTACGCACGTTCAAAATCCCAAACGCTGGCAGCCACACCATTGTTTGGACGCATGAAAATACTGTACACACTGATAGGAATGATTAGCGCTGCTCTTGCAGTTGCTGTGCCTTTCCAACGTAAGGCGACCCGAATTTCCCGCGAAGGAAAAGTACTAAAACAAAAGGAAAGAAAGAAAGAAAGACCGTTTTGTTCAGGGTAGTGGATTAAATATGTGTGTGTGTGTGTGTGAGTGTGTGTGTGTGTGTGTGTGTGTGTGTGTGTGTGTGTGTGTGTGTGTGTGTGTGTGTGTGTGTGTGTGCGTGCGTGTGTGTGTGTGTGTGTGAGTGTGAGTGTGTGTGTGTGTGTGTGTGTGTGGAAGGAGGGAGGAGGGGAGACTGACTGATTGGTAATTACACTTTATTTCTGAACGGTGAAGATATTAGCACAAAAGCCGACTCACATATCGTCCGTTGCTACAGTACTACTAGTAATTAAGACATTCACAGTGAAATAGTATGATGAAATGACAGAAACGATTACAACAACAAAATAATAATAATGCATATAAAAAGAGACATCGACTGCAAAGGAAATGAGAGGGATAGCAGGGAGAAAACAATTAACTAGGGTGGGGGGGGGGGGAGAGAGGAGAGAGAGACACACACACACAGACACACACACAGACACACACACACACACACACACACACACACACACACAGAGTTCGTGGCATAAACACACACGCACACACACACACACACACACACACACACACACACACACACACGCACGCACGCACGCACGCACGCGCGCGCGCGCGCGCGCGCGCGCATACATCAAACCCAGATACCCACGGATACAGGTTGAAGAGGTGTTTTCAGAGCGGACTTGAAAGTAGTGGTTGTGGCGGCATTTCTAATTTGTGGTGGTAGCGAGTTCACTATCTAAAATTGTCAAACGAGATTCGACCACCAGGTGTCCACGTCCTACTTTCTGGCAGAATAGAGGGATCATCTGGATCTGGCCCCGTCGGCGAAGGCGGAGATAAGCTGGTGGTCGGCCCTCTCAAGTCCAGAGCATAGGAATCTAACCTGAAGGCCCAGCCTTTGTTTCCTACAGTCTCAGACATTGACTGTCCTCGGTCGAGACACCCACAATCGCCACCCCAGCTACCACTGAACTGCACACACACACACACACACACACACACACACACACAACACACACACACACACACACACACACACACACACACACCACACGACACGCCCACACGCACGCACGCACATACACACACACACAACACACACACACACACACACTAACACATTGACATACATGTCATACACATACGCACACCTTCAGTGACCTGAGCTATCACGTTTACCTGGACCCTCCATCCTCTACACACATACACAGACACACACACACACACACACACACACACACACACACACACACACACACACACACACACACACACACACACATCACACACGCACGCACGCACACACGCATGCGCGCAGACATGCACACGAAGGCAGGCAGGCACATACATACAGACGCACACACACACACACACACACACACACACACACACACACACACACACACGGCCCCACGCCCCCCCCCCCCACACACACACGCCCCCCCCTACACACACACGGGCCCACCCACCCACACACACACACGGGCCCACCCACCCACAAACAACATACTAACAAGAGAAGCAACTCATTCGGCAATCACAAGTACTCTCTTGGTCGTCTTTCTCCACGGAACGTTGGTGCAATTACAAACCGATTCTTGGATCAGTAAACTGATCCTGGCTTATCCGCTTCTCTCCTTCAGGGTTGTAAAAACGGGCTCACACTGTTTCAACTGGCTTGGAAGACTCGCGCTTTTGAATTACACTGACCACAGAACTGCGGATTGTCCTGACTTTACGGTGCGTTTGATTTAGCGCTTTAGGGCGAATTAACAGCTGCTGTTAACACTAACGGACCAGCGCGCACCCAGCGGAAGTGCAGTTTTACGCTGTGGCGCCAAATTACAGGAAGTAAATTCCGCTACAAAAGTCGGAGCTCATCCCATCGACGGGGACATTCTGCTGGAGCAAAGCAGCAGCCTCGTGTGGCTCGTAAACAACCAGGCGTCCTTTCCGCGCTTCTCAATGGGACCCTGCTCTTTCGCGCTCTGGCCAAATGAGCCGCTGTGTCAATATTTAGCAGTTTTATTTTGCACGGAACGTGGCCGGAAAAAAAAAAAAACTTTAATGAAACAAACCAGGCATGGTCTTTTTTGTTTTGTTCGTTTGTTGCGTCGACATTAAAAGTATTCTTCAAACAAAAAACAAAACCGACAAAGCTGGAAAAGGGCAGTTTTTGTTGACCCACAACAACCGTTTTATAGCAGTGCGTAGCTGGTTAACGACGCTCGATCAAACAGGAATAACACATACCTTTTGGAGAAGTTCTTTTTGAAGTTTGGGTTTGAGCCCCTTTGTGCTAGATAGCTTCCGCTTGTTGCTCGTTCAGGTCCTTGCTCCTTGGTGAGTTTGCTCACTGGTTATATCTCGCCCGTCGCACTTTCCTCCTTGTTTAGGAGTTCCTTAAAAGAAAAGAACACGGTTGCATTCAACCAGTTTCAAGTCATCACTATTTTGTGGGACGCCTATCCGAACAAAAGGGGACATAAAAACATTACGGGATCGGATCAATCTGAGAGAGAGAGAGAGAGAGAGAGAGAGAGAGAGAGAGAGAGAGAGAGAGAGAGAGAGAGAGAGAGAACTTGGTGTTTTTACGCCCAGTCAACCATTGCGGTTATATCAGAGAGAGAGAGAGAGAGAGAGAGAGAGAGAGAGAGAGAGAGAGAGAGAGAGAGAACTTGGTGTTTTACGCCCAGTCAACCATTGCGGTTATATCAGAGAGAGAGAGAGAGAGAGAGAGAGAGAGAGAGAGAGAGAGAGAGAGAGAGAGAGAATCCTTAGAATATGGAAGCCATATCCTTAATAGAGCGGAAGTGGCTGTAAAACGGAGATCCCAAGGGGTTTTCGAGTGGTAACCTGAATATTTCATGATCGTCCGTTCGGCTTGCATTTTCTCGCTTTTCGCCGGAACTCGCCTCCATTACAGCGACATGACGACACCAAAGACCACGTGACAAACCTCGTCCAATCAATCATACATCCCAGGAGCATGGTTGGGTATGATATGGAAATGGATAGTGTAACGAGAAGTGAATAAACAGACAATGGTGACTGTATTGGCAGGATGTGAGCGAGTGGGTTTAAGCTTCCCGGGCTGGATTGGTTTTATTATTGGTGGTTTACAAGGAGCTGTTTGCGTAATATAGACAGCTTCGGTTATATCATTTGCCGTGCCTTAGTTTTTCCCTAGTATTTTTGAAGCTTCCTTTATGTGATTGAATAATGTGAGTGGAGATGGGGAAGTGTGGCGGGCACTGGAAAAAACCCTCATCTTCTATACTCTTTTTTACAGTGGCGGGCAAATTGTGTTTGTTGACATGAATGACTTCGTAACGACGGTATTTATTCGATGTGTTGGCACAAAAGACGATACAGTTGTCGATGTGTCGGCACAAAAGATGATACAGTTGTCGATGTGTTGGCACAAAAGACAATACAGTTGTCGATGTATCGGCACAAAAGAAGGTACAGTTGTCGATGTATCGGCACAAAAGACGATATAGTTGTCGATGTGTCGGCACAAAAGACGATACAGTTGTCGATGTGTCGGCACAAAAGACGATACAGTTGTCGATCTGTCGGCACAAAAGACGATACAGCTGTCGATCTGTCGGCACAAAAGACGATACAGTTGTCGATGTGTCGGCACAAAAGACGATACAGTTGTCGATGTGTCGGCAAAAAGACGATACAGTTGTGACGCAGTGCTTGTCACATAATAATGGCATTGATGTGGACTGATGGGGTTCCTACTAATAGTACTTCAAAGCACTGACAGCTAACTGCGGTTGTATTAGACACTTTCCTTATCCCGTGATGACACCATTGCTCAGCGAGCAGCCAAAGTGACCGACGTTTTGTGTGTGATTAGAAAATGAGAACAAGAGAGGGAGTGCTGCTTTGTTTTTCACTTTCGGTTCTGCCCTCTCATTTCCCTTGAAGTCAAAAAGTATCGAATGTAGCAGCCAGCTGAAAGCTCGTCTCTCCAACGTCACATTAGATGGAAAACAACCTACAATACCTACTCCTCTCCATCGCACACATTCTGTTCCGTTGGAACGGAAAGAAAGAGAAAACAGACAGTTTACAATGAAACTTGTGGAGCCTTGCACGAAAGTAACTCAACGAGGTGATGGGATTGGACAAGCGAGAAAGGTGTCATGTCTCCCTTCATTTCCGACACCAGCAGGAACCACGCCATATGTGGACACGCAGCTCTTGCCTCTAGCCCTTAGATCTGACAATTGGCGGACCCAGCTCGCCGGGCTGATGGAAAATGAGATCAAGAAACCTTACAAGATTTTACGCGCCACGCAACGTCCCCACTAATAGACGCTAGTTACGTTACGCAGGAGTGGCATTTGGGGTCCGATATTCAGTCGTACGCGGCGGGGAGTGGAGCACCTCATCCGACATCAAAGTCGTTGAGAGTGACATCAAAGTTGTTAAATAAATAGTCTTTCCCATTTTTATTCTTTAGTTTTCTTTTTCTTTTCTAAAGGTACGAGCTTTCCAGCAATAGAAACTGGGAGACGTTTTGTTTCCAACCGTCCAGACATTGTTGCGAGGATTGAATGATTTATACGTGTAACCGCAAAGGTTTTAAGAGGGCGAAACACAATTCATCAAACAGTCACCAGTAAATAGCTGACCCACTGTCATACGTGTTGTACACATTGCACAGCTTCATCACAGTTCATCATCATCACACACTGCATGACATCATGATTTACCACCACCACACACTGCATGACATCGTCATGATTTACCATCATCACACACTGCATGACATCATGATTTACCACCATCACACACTGCATGACATCATCATGATTTACCACCATCATAAACTGCATGACATCATCATGATTTACCACCATCACACACTGCATGACATCATGATGCATCAACACTGGCACGAATCGGTAGAGATTAATAATGGCTACAACCCTGCAAAATGTGCAGACCCTACCTGCTATATATACTGGAAGACACTGGATACAGATGAAGTTGAATTAGCCAGGAATGTAGAATTCTGAAAGTAGGCCAAACTCCTGACAGCAGCTGAAGCACACAAAGCTATATTCTAACCTGTTCAAGGCTTTAACAGAGACAGTCTTTGATAGTTCGGTGGCTCCCATCAGGAGGGACACTAATTTCTTTGTCCGCCGTAATTAACGGACCAAGGGGGGATGGTCGAAAGGAACTTTATGACGGTGAATGCATGTATGAAACCAATCCCTCTAGCAGACCGCTAGTCTTCAGCATCGGAATTCGGTTGGTAAGGGTATCTTGTAAATCGAATTTCCCACGCAGCATGTCAGTTGCCCTAAACAACCGGAAGACACGGGCGTCCAAAATACAAAGACACATTTTTCAAGCCTAGAGGAAAGCGAGCAAGTGATAATGAATGGGAGACATTTTTCAAGCCTTGAGGAAAGCTAGCAAGTGATAATGAATGGGAGACATTTTTCAAGCCTAGAGGAAAACTAGCAAGTGATAATGAATGGGACACATTTTCAAGCCTAGAGGAAAGCTAGCAAGTGATAATGAATGGGAGACATTTTTCAAGCCTACAGGAAAGTGAGCAAGTGATCATAAATGGGAGACATTTTTCAAGCCTAGAGGAAATCTAGCAAGTGATGATGAATGGGAGACATTTTTCAAGCCTACAGGAAAGCGAGCAAGTGATAATGAATGGGAGACATTTTTCAAACCTACAGGAAAGCGAGCAAGTGATAATAAATGGGAGACATTTTTCAAGCCTAGAGGAAAGCCAGCAAGTGATAATGAATGGTTTCATTTGTAAGCTCGGTTGAAGGATATCTAGAAAAAGACCGACATGTACATCGGCATGGCCGTTCACTGTGTACGTTCGTTTGACTTGTTTCAGGCGGAATCATTTCCTTCGAGGGGACCAAATTCCTGGGAAGTAGCCGATGGGGCCAGGAGAGTACATTGGATACAAATGAGGTTGAATAAACCAGAAAGGCAGAAACTGGAAAACAGGGAAAACTCCTGACAGTGGCTGAAGCACGCAAACTATATTATAACCTTCTCCAGGCTTTAAAAGAAAATCTTTGATAGCTCCGGGTCCCGATCAGGACAGACGCTAATTTCACTGTCCGCCGTTCCCCGCTGCAAGATAGTCGAAAGGAACTTTTAATTATGACGGCGAATACATATGAAACTGATACCACACTGTCGTCACCAGAATGAATCTGCCTAAACCTTATGACATTGAATGCATATGAAACTAATACCACACTGTCGCCACCAGAATGAATCTGCTTAAACCTTATGACACTGAATGCATATGAAACTAATACCACACTGTCGTCACCTGAATGAATCTGCCTAAACTTTATGACGGTGAATGCATATGAAACTAATACCACACTGTCGTCTCCTGAATGAATCTGCCTAAACTTTATGACGTTGAATGTATATGAAACTAATATCACACTGTCGTAACCAGAACGAGTCTGCCTAAACTGACAGAAGTTAACCATTTTGTTCGTTATGGAGGGACAAGTCACTGGACAGTATACCCACGAAATTGAATGGAAAGGTTATCGAAGAGTACACGAATCCGAGAGCAATATTACAAGGCAAAACCGTTTCACTTCATAAGAAATGTTTTGTCTTCTTCGTCCTCTCCAAAAAGCATTCGCGACATTTAGGCTGATGAGGCGGGCGGCTTGTAACGACAGCTGACAATCCAATAAGGCATTTCGCAGCCGGCTTGGCAGCATTGACAGGAACAACTTTGCACATGCATCAACATCGGGTCTGCTGGCCTTGCAGCAATGGAAGAAAAGAAAAGAACTTACTTCCACCGGAAAGGGGCCTCGTTACTCATTCCTGAATGATAGAGTCTCGAAGACTGCGTCTGTGACGCATTAGTAATATCCGACGATGGCGATGCCCTTATGAATCCTTTCTGTTTCATTGAGGGTAACTGGAGCCGGTCTGACCTGGTGGCAATAAACCTGTGGTTGTGCGTCGTGGACGATGCATAGTGACTTTGTCCGAAAACAGCGAATTAGCTTGCATAGCAGCCCTTCTAAGTGCAGCCATTTTGGTGGTGATGATATGGGGCTTAATATCCTCAGGTGTCGGGCTGACATATTAAGGACAAAGAATTTTGATGGATAAGTAAGTAAGTAAGTAACTTGATGTTTTACGCCCAGTCAACCATTACGGATATATCAGGGCGAGGAAAGTTTGGTGGGTAACAATGTAGCTTTATGTATAGGCTTTAACTCAACCCCTTGGGAACAGTTCAGGTAGAAACAGAGGAGAATTTAGGAGGAAAGAAGATATAATTTTGCCTCTTTCTGTCCTAGGCTCTACAGGCTTTACTTTCCTTTTCCTTCTTGCCAGTCGGCTTTGTTGACTTCAGGTCAGGTCTGCAAGGGAGCACTACAGGTGGGAAAATTAAGGTCCCTTCTGTGGAAAAACCAGAGCTATCAGAGGTTCACACTTTGAACCTGCAGTAGGGTGGAATACAGCTTTGCATACTTCACCTGCTAAGAGGGACTCTGGTCGTCTTTCTAGGTTTTGCCTTCCCGGGTCTTTCAACTTCATTTCCCCCCGATCCTATTTAAACCTAGTCCGTGACGGGTGTCATCCACAGCGGATTATATTTTTATTAACAGGATCAGTGGCAGCCAAACAAAATCCACGACAGCGATGCACCCTGTTGGCTGTGACAGTTGTAAACGGGTCAGATTTGACAGACGTAGCGATTGTGAAACCAGCTGAACTTTTGCAAGAACAATTAGGTCTGTATAGCACAGGAGCAAGTACTACGACTGGAATGAGTCAAAGAGCGCCACCACCCGGGAGCCTGTCAGGAATCGGCTCAAATGCTGCAGCCTATAGCGCTGGCAGACTGAGGGTCAAGTTGGCAAGGGTCAAGACAAACCGGCTATAATACTCCTCTTTTTTGGTCTGCAAGCGATCCTCGCGGCTACGTAGCTGCGTGTGCAAAAGTGTTGCTGCTGTTGTTGTACCCTTGGCAAAGCTGCTCGTGTGCGAAGCGCTTAACTAAAAGCCGAAAGCCAGAGGAATGAAAATCTGTTTGGTCTTTCGCCTGCGCAGCCCTACCGCACAATCATTGATTTGGGACACTTTTTTTCGTCACACGAAACGTCATTGGACAGTAACTAATCAGAGCTCGTGTTCCTTAATCAGTTGTTATTCCCATCCATCTTCAGCTAAATCCTTGTAACTGCGACCGTTGCAAGTGGTCACGGCAAAAGACAACTGACAGAATGAACGCGTATCGTGATTTTGCCGGACTGAATGTTAATTAGAGAGTGATTCTCTTCGTGCGCAGTTTCGATAAAACATTCGGTCAGAAAGCGTCGGCTGTAGAGGTAGACAGAAAATAACGTCAGCAACCCGAACGAGCTTGTGATTGTATTCTGCTAACCGCAGTCTTAGAGCCAGAAATGATGGTCACCGTCTCCTACTATGGTACAGGATCATGTCAGGGGAATTTGTGGGAAACAGTCTTTTGTTACACACCCGTATGTACGCTTAGTTCGTCTGTTTTCTCATTGAAATTACTTACCTTTAACCTTCAACTGTCTCCTACTATGGTACAGGATCATGTCAGGGGACTTTGTGGAAAACAGTCTTTTGTTAGACACACTCGTTAGTAGGCTTAGTTCTTCTGTTTCGTCTGTATTCTCATTGAAATCGCTTACCTTCAACCATGTTTGAGCTCATGGGGGGACCCTCGCCGAGTACTAATTAAATTACTTATTTGCGTCTTCCTCACGTGGACGTCAGGCGCTTACAGTGAACATAAAATCAGAAAAGACAAGTAATCTGCTGTAATACAGCCACCCCCTCTTGATCTCTCAGTCCCCTCCCACATACACACCAACTTACGATCACTGACAGTCTTGTTAAAATCACTGACCTTCAACTGTGTTTGAGTTCGTAGGTGTGGGTATTTTTATTGGTACTGAGTTTTCTTATTTGCGAAGAAGCCTCACACGAGCGCAAGGCGCTGGTATTGGATATAAATAGGATGAAGGCTAACAAGCTATTGTAATAAATACAGTCGCCCCCTTCACACACACACACACACACACACACACCACTCACAGGACGACCTGGTTTTAGACCTATTTGGAGGTCTTCCTACGACGTATTTATGTATAAAAAATGATTTTAACATTGAAAGCTGGCATGCTGCTGCACGTTTTGTGACCCCGGCACGTTTTTACAGAACGTGTCTAATTTGATTTCTGCCTGCATGTATAATCAACCCGATACGTTTTGTCACTACGGCACATTTTGTCACCACGTCTTGACAAATCGTGCTAAAGGTTCACTCGCTGTATGGTTTATTTGTCACTGTTTCTCCAGCACCGCTATAATCTGTCTTTCCTTTTTCCTCGGTGTGTGTGTGTGTGAAGAGACCAGGTGTCTTTAACCCAGCAAAGAGCCCCGCGCCACTCCCCGTTCTATACGCGTACATAACCAACAGGTGGACGTGCAATAAGCAAGACCTTGATATTTAGACTGGAATCATACTCAGGTCACAGACACCACAACGGAATATCAACGCGGCGTCACCGTGGTTTTCATCGCAGCATTCAGGAGCCCTGCCGCCCGGCGCCCTGACCGATGTTTCGTAATTTCCGGTTAGCTGTGTGTAGAACTGGCAAACACCACGCAGTCCTAGGCTGGACCTTAGCTTAGCGAGGGTCGAAGGTACACAATGCAGAATATGGTCAATACAGCTATGCAAGATTGAGTTCGCCATGTAAGCCGTAACCGAAGATTGTTGACTCTCTCGCGACCTCTCACGTGATGAGCGTGTCGTTTGTAGGTGTGCCGTAGTCAGGCAAATTACACGGCTGTTTTCCCACGCTCTCGTTTGCAGTACTACTTTCGCTTTCTGTGAGGAACCAATAGTTATTACTATTATTTGCGAAGATTCGTTTCGATAAATAGATGCTTTTCCCGACTGAGTGGTTAATGAGTTAAAAGATCGAAGTAACAAACGTGGTAACTGCTTGCTGCTCGGGTAACCTCGGGACACGTTGCCATGGAAACATATCATCATTTAGGCTTCTTAAGGCTCAGCTTCTGACACACAGGAAACGCCGGTCTTTCCAGCGACATACAGTTTGTCTGTGTACTGTTTCCGGAGTCTACACTTTGGATTCTCCAGGCATATCCGCCGGCCTAGTAGGTTTGTCACGCGTTCAGAGCCCAGCGGCTGTGTGAACAGGGAGGTGAAGCTGAGCTCTCTATCCGGCTGTGTGGTCCCAGACTTTCCATCGGGCACATATAGCACTGTAAACTGTGGCTGAAAACTATCGCGCTTGATTATTGTGGGATCAACTCCACGATCTTCCAGATCGCTTTTGGAAGCGTTGTACTATGCATTAAGGCGCAGCGAACTGTACAGTGTGTGTGTGTGTGTGTGTGTGTGTGTGTGTGTGTGTGTGTGTGTGTGTGTGTGTGTGTGTGTGTGTGTGTGTGTGTGTTTATTACCAAGATTATGGGCACACTCACCACAACAACCACTGGCCTTCCGTACTTTCGCGAAATTAGTCGTTAAGGGGTAAACGGTTCGAAGTCTGCGTGAAACGGATTATAACCAGGACGAGTGCTATGTGACACGCTGGAGTTCGGGGTTATTATTATTATGTAGGTCGGCTTGCAATGCTCCTATTTGCATAATTCACGTCGGTGCGGAGTTTCACAGGGGAAACTCGGGGAACCATTCCCCGGGGAAAGCCAGCGGTGACAGACTGCGCCACCATCCCAATGACCAGTTTAAATTGTTTGCTTGCTGTTGTTGTTGTTGTCGTCGTCCTCGGTGTTACTGATGCTGTTTTTGCTGTTGATGCTGTTATGCTTCTTTTTCCTCTTCTTCCAATTATGCCCACCCAGCACATGAATACAATAACCGGTACAGACAGGAAATTATGGCGACACCGCTGGCAATAAGACGCCGCAAAAAATCGACAGGACACTAGGCAAGACATGCAGGAACATGGATTTTGAAGGAGCGGCCAATTAAAGACAACCCTGCAGAGAGAACGCATTTGCTTTGCTCAGACTGTAGAATCTAATTGAAGTATAAGAATAGCATATCCCTGAGAAGTCGCAGTTTGTGCTTTGGGACCAAAAACGTGAGCGCTGAAGGCGACATTGCCCTTTATGGTTTTTGCTCCCATTCTCTTCCTTTTTAATTTAAGTTTTTTTCTGGTTTTTATCGTGGTCTTGTTTCCATGCATTGCGATAATAAACCATTCGTTTTGGAAGAATCACACCTCGCGGCGGGCCACTGCCAATGCAGAAATCAAGGCCCCCTTCGCTGGATCCCAGCGTTTCAAAGGGTCCCGCTGATAAGCCCGGCTTAGGGCAGAATATATCTTCTCACGATTCGTCTACCACGAAGTTTTCTCCCTTTCTTCAAATTACTTTCCTGGTTCATTAAGTTTCCCCCCCTGATCCTCTTCGGAAATAAAGTGATGCATGTCATGAACAGCTAATCAGACTTGTAGTTGTGCTTGGATGAAATAATGTTAGCGTCGTCCCGATGGGGGAATGGAGGATTTAGTCACCTATTTTGGGGATACATTGCAGCCGGGTTTTGATGAAGTGGGATATTTTTGTCGAAAGACACGGTTGATTTGTTAGATGCACACTTATTGGTTTTGACTGTATAAAAGTTGTTTGAAAAGTTTCTTTATACAGTTTTTCGCCTTGGGGTAATCTACTCGATGAACTACTAATCTTCAAGCAAAGGTATTTCCTAATTCTAGCTGAGATAAAACAAGAATGACTGCTAGCGTTCTCTAACAAGATCCAACCACATAAAAGATTCAAAAGAACGCTATTTATTAGGACAAAACACAACACGCGAATTTTCGTGTAATCCACGTAAGCGGCGTAAAATGATGAAAAATGAGATGGAGAGCTAAGCCACTGACCTGTTTTGGCTGAGCTATGTCGTCTTCGTGTCCGGTGCTTGACAATGTTTTGGCATGACAGTGACATTGTGTTGCCACGACAATGACACTGTCATGGCATGACAAGGACGTTGTCATGCCAAAATTATTCCAAGCACCGGACACGAAAACAACATAGCTCAACCAAAAACAGATAATCGTGTCCGGTGCTTAGAAAAATGTTGGCATGACAATGACGTCATTGTCATGCCAACTTGCTTTGAAAAACCGGACACAAAAACAACATAGCTCAACCAAAAATAGATCAGTGGCTTAGCTCTCCATCTCATTTTTTTCCATCGTTTTTCACCGCTTAACTGTTGTTAAGTGTCGTTTTGTAGCTTGATAAAGGCGATTACCCCCAAAATTCGCATTTTCTTTTTCCTAATAAATAGCGTTCTCTTGAACCTTTTGTGTTTGGGATCCAGCTGAGATGGCTCACGTTTGTGTCTATGTGTTTGCGTGTGTGCGTGTGCGCGCGAGCGCTTACATTTTTACCTTCATCTTACAGTCCTACGTGAATCGAAAGTTGTACAATGTAAGGTGTATACATAGTACCGGCTTGATTCTTTTTATGACGGAAACCAGGCAGCGGTAGGGTTGCTTCCATCTTGTGAACAAACGTCAGGCAGAGTGGTAACGGGTGGCTTCCTCCTTGTGACGGAAGTTAGGCATCGTGGTACTGGGTTGCTTCCGTTTTGCGAACATAGGTTATGTAATGTGGTACAGGGCTGCTTATATAAACCACTATCTAAAGGAGATCAACATTTTTTTGGGGAAAGTTATGATTTTGTTGATTACTTTTTGGATCTGATTTTGTTTTACCCGCGATTGACCTGTTTATTCTGTTATCGACCTAACATAACAGTCTTGGATGAATGGGCGTAAAACTCCAAGTTTCCTTCCTTCTTGCCTCGTGAATGGGTGTCAGGCAGTGGGGTACCGGGTTGCTTGTAAGCGGAAGTCAGGCAGTGGGGTACCAGGTTGCTTGTAAGCGGAAGTCAGGCAGTGGGGTACCGGGTTGCTGCTTTCTTAAGAACGGAAATCAGTCAATGTGGTACCGGTTTGCTTCTTTCTTAAGAACGGAAATCAGTCAGTGTGGTACCGGTTTGCTTCTTTCTTAAGAACGGAAATCAGTGTCCGTGTGGTACCGGTTTGCTTCTTTCTTAAGAACGGAAATCAGTCAATGTGGTACCGGTTTGCTGCTTTCTTAAGAACGGAAATCAGTCAATGTGGTACCGGTTTGCTTCTTTCTTAAGAACGGAAATCAGTCAGTGTGGTACCGGTTTGCTTCTTTCTTAAGAACGGAAATCAGTCAGTGTGGTACCGGTTTGCTTCCTTCTTGTGAAAATCCTTTAGGCTGTGTGCCACCGGTTTGCTTCTTCCTGGAGGACGGACGTCAGGCATATTGAACCGGTTTCTATAATTATTGTATGGGAAAGCGTGGCAGTGTACTACCAGTTTGCTCCCATGTTGTAATGGAAATTTAAGCAGCGTAACACCAACTTGATGCCCTTTTGTGGACGGATGTTAGATTGTCTGAAACGATCATACCGGTATGCTTCTATCTTGAGAACAGATGCTACAGCTAGGTAGTTTAAGACACCTGTTTGTTTCGTGGTGTTAGCGGCATGCATTTATATACTGATATTTGTTGTCGTAGCGTTCCCCAACTGAGCGCTCCGGGGGCACCCGGTGTATGCAATTGTTCATTGACAAATGCATCCCATAGGATGAGAGAATTGCGTGTGTGACAGACGTTATTACCCGCCGCAATGGCAGCCACATAATTATCGCCTTCGGAGGATTTATCTCCATTTCTGAAGGGTTGATACCGTTATGCCAGGAGCTTAATGTTATGGCTGAAGATAGTCCCAACCTAACTATGCAGCGCGTAACAACTTTCCAGTGTAGCCTTGGTGTTCGTGCTGGTGTCAGTGTGTTGACAGCCTCAAGCCAAGGCGGGGTACTGGCAGCGTACGTATCACTCACTGGCTTATGTCTATCTTGTAACTGCTGCGCTGTTTCCGGCTCACTGGGTAGCCATGGAAACCGATAAGTGTTCACACCAAGGCGAAACGACTCGGCCACCAGCGTGTGTAGTATACCGCTCTGAACACACGCGGCTTGAATTCAACCTATCTTGTATTACTCCGACTGCTCAAAACGACCAAGAAGATTAGGTGCACGGTTATCGTCCGCGCCAGAAAAATTACTCAGAATATGACAATGCATATGACAATATTATATCAGCAATGCCAGTGGTCGACCGAACCCTGTAATTTTCAATTTTATTTTTGTGAAGGAATGGTTGGCGACCGATCAAAGAGAAAAACGTGTTTCTGACTATCGATTTACATCACATTGTAATTCTCAGAGTTCAGATTCTCAATTGTAGCTGTCAAGGAGAGGAGAATTGTGAAGATAACTTGGTATTGAACGGCTGTGGGTATTCAATTGTGAAATTCGAACATTTCTTGTTGTGGGTGTTGTGCGATCGAAATGAAAATCCTTTCATGTATTTGTTTTGCATTTGTCGGTCACAATAAAGTTAATAATAACAATAATAATAGTAATAACTGTCAGGTCTGTATCCCCGTTGGCTATCTGACCGCCAAGCACACACCGCGCTGTACAAGATCAGCAAAAATGTATTCATAAAACCTCATGAATTTGTATTCTTCGCAGACCAAACCCGCACACACACACAGGAACACACACACAAACACACACACACACACACACACACACACACACACACACACACACACACACACACACACACACACACACACACAACACACACACACACACACAAGGAACACACACACACACACACACACACACACACACACACACACACCACACACACACACACACACACACACACACACACACACACACAGAGGAACACACACACACACACAGACACACACACACACACACAAGCGCGCGCGCGCACACACACACATGCACACACACAAGCGCGCGCGCCCGCACGCACGCACACGGGCGCACAGAAGGATTAGTTAGTTAGAAGGTATACTTCAACAGTCCACGTAAGCAGAACGGCAGACATTTAACATGTGCTTATCAAGAGTCTGTTATCTAAAATCATGAAACCAAGTTTGCGACCACAGGCCGTGGAAAAAAAAGTCGGCAGTGCCAGTTACACACACAAAAGAGGGCTGAACTTCAGGAAAAATGGTTCTGACTGACGTCATAAGGAGAGCATCTTTCTTGTCGTCATTCAGTCTCAGTTTGTTTTGTGTCAAACAGGTCAAGAGAGTGGCGTGTATCTGATCAGGGACAGCACCGAAGCAGCTGTATGTCATCAGCAAAAGACTGGTTGGAGACAGAATGAGTTTCAATCAGAGAGGAGAGAAGTGCAAAGTAAAGAATGAAGAAGATAGGACCAAGAACGGAGCCTTGTTGGACACGAAAGGAAATGTCCGCAGGTCTTGAACTCAGGCCACTGACAGTCACAGTCTGAGGCCTACCAGTGAGATAAGAATCAAACCACCAAAGAATGACGCCAGAAATGCCGTAAAGAAATTGATGACTGTGGAAGAGCATATGGTGGTTGATAGTATCGAAAGCAGAAGTAAGTAAGTAAGCTGGTGTTTTACGCCCAGTCAACCAATGTGGTTATATCAGGGCGAATCGAAAGCAGAAAGCAGATGGAGAAGGGTCGATACAGACACATCACCACCATCCAGAGCAAGCAGAATGTCGTTAGTCATTTTGAGTAGAGGCGTCTCTGCGCTGCGACACTGATAGTAAGCAGACTGGGAAGGACAGAGCTGGTCATAGGAATTCCACCATTCAAAGAGCTGCAGTAGAACAGTTCTTTGAGTGACCTTGGACAGGAATGAAATGTTTGAGAGTTGCCATCGCTATAAAAAGCTAGTCACTCATGTAGAGCTACATGCGAGCGCAGTGAGTCTGCTCAAGAGAGCGGAGAATAGCGCTATATAAGTGATCATCAATCAATCAATCAATCGCTGATCCGAACTTCGCTGTAAAACGACAAGTTGCTTTATACTATAGAGACTTTACACAGCTGATCCGAGTGATATTTTTCCTGTCCCAATGGGTCCAGGTTTCATCAGCCTATTGTCACAGTGCTTTCTATTTCTAAAACTGACAAGATGTTGTCAGCAGAAGGCTGGAAACGTTAAAATATGAACCAATCCGTATTTAGAGAGAGCCCAGTGGGTCCTTTTTGGAGGGAGGTAGTTAGGTCTTGGATTTCAAAGTCCCGTCAACTGCATAGATACGTACGTCACTTGAGAAAGACAGGCCTGCCTAGGCGCAAGCTGAGTTGATACTAAGCTTGACAGAAACAGGAACAACATACAGAGAAAACTAACAGCCGTCATTAACGTCACACGTATTTCAAGGCGCACACTTAAACAGAGACCAGAAATGTCGATGATAACTAAAACGTATAACCTGGCTTGTGGGTAGAATACAACTGCATGTACAGTACAGATTAAATCCAGCAAAGTCACTTTCTCACCTAGGCAACCAAGAGAACATGATCACCACGAGAATCAGATTTTTAATAACCATGCTGCTCTCTGCTTACCACTGTGGGCCAAAAATCGGATTCGGCTGGGGAAACTGATGCACGGAATAGTTCCTTTCTGAAGGAAATAAAACTTTCTTCTTTATTTTTTCTTTTCTTCCGGATTTACTCTGTTCAAGGTCTTCCAGACCTTAATGCCACAACAATCAATTACCGCTCCTTTATTTTTTTGGACACTTCGAACAAAAAAAGACGGAGGTATAATTATATCAAAATGTGAGCGTTAAGCTGTATCACAATGTTTCATTAAGCATCTCCAACGGATTTTCTCACTCCCGGTGTTCGTGTCAGCTCTATGGTGGGCCACTTTGAACACAGCAGAGACAGAAATTGCTTCTCATTGTTGTTATTGTGGATTTTATCCTACTTTACAGAAAGACAAACGATTACATTCACCATCATTTCGACAAAAACGATACACATTTCAGAGAGAGAGAGAGAGAGAGAGAGAGAGAGAGAGAGAGAGAGAGAGAGAGAGAGTACTCAACTCGAAAACTTTATTTTCCAAGGAAGAGAGAGAGAGAGAGAGAGAGAGAGAGAGAGAGAGAGAGAGAGAGAGAGAGAGAGAGAGAGAGAGAGAGAGAGAGAGAGAGAGAGAGAGAGAGAGCTCAAACAAAATGCATTAACACTGCTTCTGTCACCAGGGCTGGACTTTTCGTTATGAGATTGTCCGTTTCGTTGAAACTTGGACTGCTCACATAAACACAAAGGCTGTCAGAAAAGTCTTGGAATGCCCGCAGGAGCTCCAAGATTGTCAGTTTTGTTGAAATCTTGGACTGCCTACAGAATCTCGGAGACAGTCAGCTTATGTCCTGTCCTTGATGTCATGAAACCATAGATGTCCTTTGCGTTTTTTAACGTGTCTTTCAAAATTGACGCTGACGACAAAATAGGATTTTTCAATACTGGACACCGTTGAGCAGAATGTCAGTTGGCACCGCACGTAATAATACAGCAAGCTTCTCACATCAACACTGGGTCAGCCTCTGAATTCTGCTAGAGGAGCCTACCAACCTCCCCTTGCCCCGAAATAGGCGAAAAGCATGGAGAAGAAAAGAATACAGACAGAAAAAGAAAGAGACGACGAACGACGGGTGTGGCGGCACGGGTTTATTTGATAATAACAAGCCAACTCAGAACACGTAGACTGTAACGGTTCTGGGCGGGCTTTATGGGAACATATTGACATGTTGTCATTTTCGATACGCGTATTAAGGAAACGCGACACTGATGGTCAGTCTCGCGCATGCAGAATAAAAAATAATAATAGAAAAACACAACCCTGCAACTCTTAAAGGAACTAGCCCTCTCAAAACGGCTTTCGTCGAACGGGTAAAACAGACAAAGTACGAACAGAAAAACAAAAGAAACAAAACAACAACAACAAACAAACAAATAAAAAAGTTTAAAAAACAACAACAACAACAACAACAACAACAACAAAAAACCACACACACAACCAGACAAAGAAAAATCTACCACCAAATAAACAACACAGCTCTCGAGGTTTAGGATTTAGATTCTCAGAATATGAGATTCCAGCAACCGCAAGATAAGTAGTCAGATTTTATCGATATCATTATCCGTTAGTGTATTATCTGTCGTTATCTGGGTCAAGATAAGGAATCAAATTTCATCCACATCATCATTTGTTTGTTTATTATTTGTCTATTTGTCGCTTGAGAAAGGTGTTTGCATTGAACATTTGCACATATTTTGTATTGAACGCTAGCAGTCAACTTTTTATTAGAATCCGCGGTATGAAACTGGCAAGCTATGTTATTAAATTTTGATATATTTGTGCGTCCAATTCCGATAATTGTCGGTCACTAACCTCGCTTAATAAATTCGATATAAAATCAACAGATCATCTTGAGGCATCTAAGAACAAATTCAGCTTCTTGTCTTGATGAATTCTTTTTAACCCGTTTTCGTGTTAGACTAAAAGTGTTTTGAGAAAGTTAGTTCCTTTGAAGCTTGATATTGTTTTACAAAGGTGGTTCTTGGGTCAGACTTATCGCCTATTTCGAGAAATATTTGCCCTTCAGAAACTAAATGTTTACCGTGATGTGTAACCTTACCGAGCGTTCTGAACGGTCTCTCAATGGGGTATCGAACACTCAAACACAACTGGTTTGCTCAATGGATCGCCATCGACCTGCGTCAGGGGGCGGCAAAGATGAAAGCTGGCAAGGGAAGGTGTGATGACAGGTACGCTGCTGGCGTCCTTTTGTTTGTCGTCAGAGCGTGGAAGAAGAGCGTTTCGAGCATCTTTCCATCGACCACATCCGACGACAGCAAACAATGAATCAGAGGACCCGGCAAAGCAAAGACTAAAGGGTAGGTAGGAATAAAGGGTAGGAGGATCACCTAGGCTGTTCCGGACTTACGGATCAGTGTTGGCCGTCCCAGGTGTTTTTTGTTTGTTTGTTTGTTGTTGCTGCTGCAAGTGAGCGGTCGCAGAAGGAGGTGGGCAGGAGGACAGAAGAGATTGAGCGAAAGGACGCACTGACATTTTTGATAAGTTTCAATTAAACGGTGGCACAAAAGGGCAGACAAGGGTAACCACTGTTTCGCGTTGGCAATTTTCTGCCTTATTTCTTTTTCCGCGTTGAGCCGTTTTCACAATGTGCCGTTAACTATACCCGGGCAATCACCACAGAGTCTTGCATTGTCTGCAGGGTGTTCCAATCAATTTTCCCCCTGTTTGCAACAGCGATTTACAATCGTTAGGGCGAGGATGCTGCGGCGTATATGTTTTCTTCTTCTCGTTTATTATTTTCCCATAGCAGGACCATAATTTCGGCCACAAAGAAAGGGATTTAGCGGGAAAGGGGACGAAAGAAAGGTTTCGCATGGATGTACGTGGATATACCGTAATTGTCGTACCAGTTTAATGTCCTTGCTTTTGCTTTCAGTTTTCTTCTTTTTTTGTCTTAAAAAAATCAAATCGGAGTGGGTACAGTCTCAAAACAGATATACAATAGAATGAATTTAATACATAAAAAACTGGTTCTGTTGAAATAGGTTACGGAGATTTGAAATGATCCCCCACTGTGTTCACCCACCCATGCACACACACACACACACACACACACACACACACACACACACACACACACACACACACACACACACACACACACACACACACACACACACACACACAGAAGGAGAGAAAGAACTGGCGTTATTAAAATTAATATGAATTTTACCGATTGTTTTTTTAAACCACTTAAGCGGTAAAGTACGGACAGTGTGATAGGGGCACGTTATTTGCCAACACGGAATGCAGGATGCATAAGTATTTACTATACTGTTGGGGACTTTGAGAAGAGAGAAGAAGCGAGAGGATGAGAGAGAGAGAGAGAGAGAGAGAGAGGAGAGAGAGAGAGAGAGAGAGAGGAGAGAGAGAGAGAGAGAGAGAGGAGAGAGAGAGAGAGAGAGAGAGAGAGAGAGAGAGGGAGGAGAGAGAGGAGAGAGAGAGAGAGAGAGAGAGAGAGAGAGAGAGAGAGAGAGAGAGAGAGAGAGAGAGAGAGAGAGGAGAGAGAGAGAGAGAGAGAGGGGGGGGGGGGGGGAGAGGGAGGAGAGAGAGAGAGAGAGAGAGAGAGAGAGAGAGAGAGAGAGAGAGAGAGAGAGATTCTTAACGCCCAGAGACGGAAGGTGAGAAGGTGGCTACCGGCCGGGCTGGGTCGAACGTTCTAGCCAAATGTCTCCGATGTTTTGATTGACTCCTTTCTAACGTCCTAACCCGTCCTCAACTGTTGTTAGAATAAACGATTGGAAGATAGGAACTCCAGCGCATAATGTTGTGTTAAAACGTGCTGTCGCTCATGGCGTAAACAAACAGAGCCACCAGCCACTCACTACGCGTCTGAAGCCGAAAAACAACAGCAAAAAACAAGACAGAAAGCTAGCAGATTGTGTCTGCAAATGTGTGGGTATATATGCCTCGCGGTCGTTCAGCATACCGAGACCACTTGAAATAATCTCGGAGTGTCCGAGCCAGGTTTTAACGTGACAGGTTTGAGAATTTCTGTTTACTATAGCGCCTTTGCGAATTAGGCGGACAAGGAAATTATCTTAGTATTCTAAAAATCTTCGTTTGTCAGTATAGCTCCATTGCGGATGAAACCAAAAATGAAATTATGTTAGTAAATCAAAGCCAGTGCACACTGCACCACCCTCCCCCCTCCCGACACATAATGCATTTTGCACATTGACTGGAAGGCTGTGCCAGAGGTGGGTGGGCATTCGATTTCCGATGTGGGCAAAGGAACTGGTGCTTATTCTGGCGGGGCAGGTATAGATTGTAGTAGGCCTAGATCAACAGTACCGAGCCTTTAAAGGTAATGCCGCGCCAAAACTAGGTGCTGGCAGTGCCATCGTCATAAACAGGCTAACGGGAGACACGGTGAGGGGTGTGGGTTTATGTGGAAGACGATTCGGAAAACATAAAACTAACGAACCAGAAAATTAGAACGAGAAAATTCTTGTCAGTAGGCAAAGCATGCGAAGCTATAATGAAGCTGTCTGACCTACTCCAGACGTAAAAGATGAAACATTCTCGGTTCTGAGGAGAGGACACCTATATTTCTGCACCCACAGTACCCCATCACAGTAAGGAGGGTGGGATGGGTGGCGGGGG